>VYZX01010463.1:174762-266765 GCA_013401335.1 Brachypteracias leptosomus
ATTAAAAAATATATATGTATATAAAAAAAATATATATAAAAGATATATAATATCTCTACTCAGAGCTTCTCAGGCTTAGCTGGGGATGCAGAGGTGGCCCTGGCCCCCATACAAGGGTCGGGCCTTCTAAAGCCTTTGACCCCAATAAAACCAGGCACTTGGCAGCTGTGGTGGTGCCTGTGCCCAGCTGTGGGCTGAGCTGGCAGCCTGGCCTCCATCCAGCACCCCTGCTTGTAGAGCAGGATGAGGCCACGGCAGGAGTGCAGGAGACACCCTCAGCCAGCTGGACTTTGCTGCTGAACCCCAACCAGGTTGCCCAGGGAGGTTGTGGAGCTTCCATCCCTGGGGACAGCAAAAGTCCATCTAGATATGGCCCTGGGCAGCCTTCCCAAGTCCAGCTAAACATGGTCCTGGGCAGCCTTCCAGCTGACCCTGCTTTAAACAGGGGCTGGACTGGATCATCTCCAGCCTGAGCTTCACGTCAAGCCAAGAGCTGTGTGGCCAGAGCACTTTGGGCAGCAGAATCCACACTCCAGCCACTTCTGCACCTCAAAACCCATTTGACACCCCCCCCCACCCCAGCTCCAGCTTTGCAGCCTGCCTGGTGTGGGCTGGTTTTTTTTTTTTTCCAGAGTTGCATAACCTTAGACAAAACTTTTGCAGTTTGCTTTAGAGCCTCTCAGGGAAAATCCCTCTTGTCGTTCAGATAAATAGTTCTCCTCTTTGTGGTTGTCTCACTTGGCACATCCGAGTTTCCTTTTTATCTGCTGAAATCGAAAACGGTGCTGAGTCAGAGCCCCTGCCTGGCTCCTGAGTGAACCCAGCTGCATCCCAGCCTTTTTGTTTTATTTTATTTATTATTAGTATTCCTTTCCCTAATTCCCTTCGGCTGTTTCACTTTCGTGTCATCCTCTGTCATCATCCTGGAATTTCCACTCCGATTCCTCTCGGCTCCCTGTTAAAAGGGAGCTGGATCCAGCCTCTGTAGTCTCAGCCACAACTTCCAGAGCTCCTGCTTCTGCTCCTGCTTCTGCTCCTGCTCCTGCAGCCCGCAGCCCTCGGGAAGATGAAGGTCTCTGCAGCCCTCCTTGCTCTCCTCCTCCTCGCAGCCTCCTGCTCCCAAACTTTCTCTGGTCCAGGTGAGTCCTGCTTTTTCATTAGTGAGGGATGAATAGACCTGAGACTTTCTTATCACCTCTCCATTGAGCTCCCCTGGCAGATAACTGGGAATTTTTTAGCATTTATACCACTCACCATTGACTTCAGCTACGTGTAGGAAGCCCAGAATTAGAAAATCCATCCTCCATCCATCCATTCTCCATCCATCCATCCATCCATAAATCTATCCATAAATAAATCCATCCATACATCCATCCATTCTCCATCCATCTATCTATCCATAAATCCATAAATCCATCCATTCTCCATCCATCTATCTGTCCATAAATCCATCCATCCATCCATCTATCTATCCATAAATCCATCCATCTAGCTATCTATCCATAAATCCATCCATCCATCCCTAAATCTATTCATAAATCCACCCACCCATCATCTATCTATCCCTCCATCCCTCCACCCATCCTGGGCTCTGAGTACTTATTCCTGGCTATAATTTAGGGACTTCAGTCCCTGCCCTGGAGCTGGGGGAGCTGGGGAAACAAAACTCTGAGCAATAATTCAGTGGCAAGCTCAGTATCTGCCAACACTTCGTAGCATTGGCCTGGATGGTCCCCAACGTCCTTTTTAACCTTAATTATTCTCAAATTCCTCCCTCCCTTCCCCACCACATGAGCTGCTGAGGTGGCTGCTCCAGCACTTGCTGACGTTGTCTCTCTTTGCCTCTTCCAGTTGGATCTGACACCCCAATCTGCTGCTTGTCCTACACCCAGCAGAAGCTCCCGCGGAGGCTCATCCTGCGTCACTACAACACCAGCACCACCTGCACCATGCCAGCCATTGTGTAAGTCAGGCAAGGTGGGGACAGGGTGGGGACAACTGCCCTGGGCTCTGCACCACTGAGTGACCAGCTCTGGGGCGAGGAGAACCCCAAAGGGAAAGGGCTTGAACGGGGCTTGCCAAGGATGCTCTGGGGGGGATGCTCCTGAAGGAGTCGGTGTGGGAAAAGGGATGGGGAAGAGGGAAATCACAACCAGCTGCTGGTTCCAGCAGCTCTTAGGACATAGGGGAGAACCTCTTGCAGTGCCCCAAAGCTGGGATCCAGAGATCTCACCTGTCTCATCCCCTGTTCCACAGGTTCATCACCAAGAAAGGGCGCCCGGTCTGTGCCAACCCCAGCGACACCTGGGTCCAAAGTTACCTCCAGAATGTGAAGCAGAACTGAGCAAAACAAGATGGAAAACGCACCTTCCATCACTCACGGGCCACGTCATCCTGAGCTCCTGCCATGGACCAGGACACTGGGGCAACAGGAGCTGCCCCACGTGGGCTTCAGGCACCTCCAAGGGACTGCTGGAGAGGCACCATGAGACAACTCAAGTTGAGGTGCTGCTACTTGTCCTCCTTGGAGACCAGTCTTCAACCTCAGCCCTCTGCCCTGACACCTCCTCTGTGGCCTGGGAACACCCATGGCTCTGCACATCTAGTGTTCTTGTGTTATTTAATGTTATTTAAGAGATTTATTAACATTATATTAAGGAATTGTCATACTGGGTAGGCACCACATCCTCCTGTGGGTAACAGTGTTATTTATGGGAGGGTGGCTCAGGGTCTTGGGGTTGGGTGGGGGGTGGCCTTGGCTTATACCTGTGAAATGGTGATTTTGGAGAATAAAGAATTTAGACCAAAATTTCTGCTTTTTTGTCCCTTTATGGACCTCACCCCGAGCACATTCTATAGGTCACGTCATGGTGAGAGGCAAAACCATAAAGTTTCTGTATTGCAGATATATGAGCATCCTCTGACACCTCATCCACCCACCACACACACCTTCACCTCCCACATCCTCTGCAGAATTGGCCTTGTTTGTACACACAAGGGCCTTTTGCAGACATGAGTTTGCTCTCCACAAACCCCAAACACACCCTATAGTCTTGCTTGAAGCTCCCAGCCCCACACTCAGCACCCCAGCCTGGTCCCTGGTGCAAATGGGGGGTGCTGGACCCCTCTAAAGGGTCAAATCCTGCCAGAGGTTTTCTTGGGGGAGCAGGGAGAGCAGCTCATGGATGGGTGGGAGGAAGAAGAGGACATGGAGATGCTGTGGTGCTGAGGATGCTCTGGGAGCTGGCAAGTACCAGGGATTCATGGGCTGTGTGTTCACCCTGATGCCCAGGGTGCTGGGGTGCAGAGCCCTACAGCAGCATTTCCCAACACAGACCCCCTGTAGCAGCATTTCCCAGCACAGACCCCACAGACCCCACAGTCACACTCTCAGCAGCCCCACAGAGGTTCTCCTCACACTTATCTGTCCCTCCAGCCCATCACTGCACCCCTACCCACCACCCCCATGAGCAGCTGGGTCCTACCAAGCCCCGCAGGGACCCCAACTTTCCTTCTGACCACCCCAATGGGGGTCATCCCTCACTGTCCCACCTTGAAGAGCAAGGGGAAGGTTCAGGAGTGGAGCAGCCACCACCCCCAGGAGAAGTCACCCTGACTTTGCAGCCGTCCTGTTCCACTCAGGGTTTCTTCCTCCTAATGAAAACCAGCCCTTGTCTTCTTGTTGCATTGTTTTCCTTACAGCTATAGGTCACACTTGGCAACCCTGAGGGCTGGGAAAGCACCTCCAGGGTGTCTTGTGATTTCCCTCTAGTCTTGTGTTTTCCAGGAGGAGAAGCTGCTGCAGGCAGGAGGGCTCAGGGGACACCCAAGGAGCTGCAGCCCAGCCAGGGACAGACCCAGTCCAGGCACCATTTGTGTCCCAGGAGATGGTGCTGGTGGTGGGACACCACGTGAAGAGCTCCTCTCCTCTGCTGGGAGGATGATTTGGGGGTGACCAGGCTCTTGGTCACCCCTGGCACAGCACAGAGGGTCAGGTCCAAGCAAGGACAAGATGGGTCAAAAAATCTTGGCCCACTCTCTGCCCAGGGCTTCCCATCATGTGAAACACAGGAGCAGAAGGTGACCACTGCATGGTAGGGTGGATGGACAGGACCTCCTGGACAGCTGAGGAGCCTGGAAGGGGTTGCTGGGGGTCTCCTCTACCCCTGAGGACATTCCGACCCCCCCATGCCTGGTGCAAACTGTTGGTGCTACAGAGGAACAGCAGAAGCCCCAAATAACACCTGATGAGGGGCTCTGTGAGGGGCTGGAGGATGGATGCCCTGGTGAGATGGAAGCCTGGTGGGCACCTGAGGTTTGCCCAGGCCTGGAATGCAAGGGACAGGCTGGAGGAGCAGGAGAACTCTATAATTTTATGATGAACTCAGCCCTCCAGCTGGCTCCTCTCCGGACAACCCCTGGCCAGGAGCCCAGGCACGTGTGGGAATTTCCCTCTCCAGCCTTTCTGCTTTTGGTTTCCTTCCTGGAGCTCCAGGAGCAGGAGCCAGGCCAGCCTGTTGTGGACAAGCTCCTGAGCTCTTGCTCTGATGGAGACAACCCAGAGAGCAAAAGCCCCTTGTCCTGCTCTGCAGAACTTCAGCAGCAGGGAGCTCAGACCAGGCAGCCCCAGTGTCTACCCACAAAGATGACATCGAGCTTGAGATGCAAACCCTGGGCTGATAAAGAGCTTCTGTTGGTTTTACTTGGTGCAAAAGATCTCTTGTGCTTTTTAAAGCCAAATTCAGGTTTCTTTCCCAGCTGAAGAGCAGCAGGTGAGTGGGGAAACACTAATGGAGTCTATAAAGAGCTGGGCACAGCTCAGAGGAGCCTGTGCTGGAACATGGTCCCTCCTGGCCAGCCCCTGAGCTCACTGCAAAGATGATGCTCGACCCCTGCCCTATGAGTTCCAGACATCCCTTTGCCCAACCATCAGTGGGTCCAGCTCCACCAGCTCCTGGTTACTGGTGTGATGAGGGAAAGGGCTGGAGGGAGAGATCTGGCTCCCGGGGAACAACCTTGGGAGTGGGGATGGTGCTGGGAGAAGGGAAAGACTTAGAGCTAAGGAGCCCGAGGTGTTTCCACCTGGCAAGTGGGAATTCTTCCCCTGCCTCTCCCAAATGATTGTGGTGGGGTCTTATCTCATTTTTCCAAGCAGGAGAGGAACAACCTCTTCTAGAGAGAAAAAAAAGATCTTTATTCTTTGGCATCAGCAAGAGATGGAGCTTTGCAAACAGGGCTGAACAATGTGGTTCCTTGAGGAGCATCCTGTACATAACCCAAGTACCACTTCCCCCACCAAGGAGACAGGTCTTACTCAGTGTCTACCCCACCGAGGCAAAACCCAGCCAGCCTGGGTTGACATGGCAGCACTCACACCTAATTCCAGCAGACCACTACAATTCCCCTCCCATCCTAGCAGTGGAGGCACAAGGAAGGGACAGTTTGGCCACACATCCCCGAGGAGGCTCCACCAAGTCAGGGCTGCAAGGACAGGAGGTCCCCAGCTTCTCATAAGAGTGGTTAAATGATCGTGGATAAATGACACCTTTGCAAGATGCAAGGTCCCGAGGTGGCTCAGCAGGTCCTGGTGCTCAGCAGGTCTGTGCCAAGACTCTCCTGGATGGTCTCTCAGGACTTCTCCAGGGCAGAGCCCCCTCAGCTCCCAGCCCTCACTGCAGCTCCAGGGCGTTCACGTAGTCCTTCACCCACCTGGAGTCAGGGTTGGCACAGACCTCCCTGTCCTTCTTGGTGATGAACCTGTGGAGGCAGGCAAGGAATTGTAAATTAGAGGTGGGGACATTCAGAGGGGACCTTAGGAAGAAGTTCTTCCCCAGGAGACACTGGCCCAGGTTGCCCAGAGAGGTGCTGGAAGCCCCATCCCTGGACATTTTGAAGACCAGGCTCTGAGCAACCTGCTCTAGTGGGAGGTGTTGGAACGAGATGGTCTTTAAGGTCCCTTCCAACCCTGACAATTCTATGGGGGAAAAGGACACGAGGGGCTGGTGTCACCTCCTGGGCACATGCTGCCCTGTGACCAGGAGCTGGTACTTACACAACTGCTGGCTGGGGACACTTGCTGCTGGTGTAGAAATAATCCTTCACATGACTCTGGGGAAGTTTCCTTGAGGTGTAGCCAAAGCAGCACACGGTCGTGTCAGGGCCAACTGGAAGAGATGAGGAAAACCAGTTTGAGTCCATCACTCAATAAACTGCCCACCCAGAGCGTGGGCAACCATCCCCTTAACCAGCTGTGGAGCCCTCGTCTCTTCATGTTCCCCTAGAAAGTCATCAAGCAATTGCTGCAGACACCAAAAGATCACTTAAAGTCAGAGCTGGGGTTGCTTGTGAGATGTTTTGCCCTTAATTCCAATGCTGAACATCCCTCCAGCCACCCTGGGACCACTCCTGAAGCCCAGCAACAAAATCAGGGGGGGTGAAACCTGAAAACTTTGATGCTTCTCAGTCAAATTCATGCCTGGGATGAAAGGATGCTAGGAAGGAAGAGTCCCAAGAGGAAGACCAGTCCCAAGAGAGCAGGAGCAGCTGCTCAAAGGTTTCTTCTAGCTCTGCTTCAAAATTCCTGCCACTCAGAGCAAAAATCCACCCCAAGAGGGAAGAGGGAGATGCTGAGACCTGGGAGATACTCACTGGGAGCAGAAGAAGCCTGGGAAAAGAGGGCAGCGATGAGGAGGCTGGAGAGGAGCACTGTGGAGACCTTCATGGTGGGCAGAGATGAGCTGCAGGGGCAGAGGCAGGAGCACAGCAGATCCCTCCTGAGTCTGATGGGGTTGGGTCTGACCTCCCCTTTTTATAGGGAGGGTGATGAGCCCCATCAGTCGGATTTTGAGGCAAACACGTGGAGTTTCCGAAGCGTCACAGAACTGGTGGCACGTCACCTTTGCCTCAAAAATGCTAAAAAAAAAGGGAAGCAGCAGGTCTAGGAAACACCAGAATAGATTTTGTGTGAGGTGAGGTAAGTCTGAGCTAATTGTCACCCCTATGAGGACCATAGTGACCAAGACAGGATATGAAACCACCCCTGAGCAACAAGATTCACGCCCAGATTCACCAGCAGAACTCGTCAGACTCATCTCAGCATCCTCCCCAAAGGGCCCAGGCCTTGGTGCTCAGACCCTCCAAAGGGCTTGGGGACAGTGCAGGTCCAGCCAAGGGGGTTCCTTGCTCCTGGGACATGCCCAAGGTGGATGTAGGGGGTCAGTGTGTGCAGCAGAAGGATGGCTGGTACCCTGGAGGCTGGTTGTAGGTCTGGGCTGGCAGTTTTGGCACCATAAAACATGAAATCCTCAATGCTGTGCCTCCAGTGTGGAGCTCAGGACCCCCAAACCCCTCCTGACACACGCCAGCATCAACCAGTAAGTGCTTGCTTGGTGGTCTGACTCTACAAACACCATCTCCTCCCAGATATGGGGGCAAACACAACTGCCAGCATGGGCTTGGTACAAGATGGGGTGTAGGAGGCAGAGCAAGAGGTTCTCCTGCCCAGGGAGACACCAACTCTCATACACATCCCCATCCCCTTGTGCACACTCACAGTCACGGGGCTCATGACATGGTCCTGCCCAGCACTGCCCTTGCCACAGAGCCATGGGCTCCCCAGGTTGCCCCAGGGACCATTTCTCCTTTTTCCACCTCCTTCTTTGCAGCAAGCACCCAATTTGCCAGCTCACAGCCTGTGGTTCCTCCAGGGGTTTTCATGAGGCACCACGAGTTCCTCTCCCCAGGATTTCTTTGCTTCCCTGTGTCCCCAGGGATGCAGCAGGGAGCTGGGGGTTGTGGTGTCCTGGGGACCCTGAGGACTCCTGAGGGACCTGGAGCTGAACCGAGTGACTGACACCACGGGTGTCAAAGCTCCTCAGGCTTTGCAAGGGACAAGATCTCAGCTGGACCTTGCCAAGGGACCCCCACACTCTTGGAGATGGGGTCAGGGATTATTTATTGCTGCTCCCATACCAATATTGCCATTAATCTATTGCTCTGCCTCGTTTATTTTGCTCATGCCCCAGATCCATCAAGGTGATGGAAGAGGCTGCCCAGCGAGGTGGTGGAGTCACCATCCCTGGCGGGCTTCAACAGATGAGTAGATGTGGGGCTTTGGGATATGGTCTGGGGGTCAGGGAGATGTTGGACTTGATCCTGGAGGTCTTTTTGAACCTAAATGATTTTATGACTCAGCCTCGTCTCCTTACTACAGCAGCAATTGTGTCTTGTATGGAGCCTTGACCTCTCCCTGCTGCCCCAAACCTCACCCTGGGGCTGGGACTTCTCCTTCCAAGGAGCAGTGCCTGGAGAAAGTGAGTTTTTAAATGCTCACCACATGCCCCCACGCTCTCCTGGGCTCCAACAAGCAGCTCCTGGGCTGCCCCACTTCTTTTTTGGGGTGGTAGCCACCCATCTCCCCTTCCTCTGCCATCACTGTCCTGCTAGGGGACATAAAACAGAACCTATTTTGAGGTGCCCACATCTACTGGCAAACAAAGGAGCTGTTACAGCCTCTGACACCATATCTGCCAGGTCCTGATAGAGATCTAAGAAACCACAGGGTGATACCGACGGTTTCCCAACCGCAGGGCAGCCAAGAGCTCACGCTCTGCTGGGGCTGGTGGTGACAACCGAAACCATGACATCTGCACAACTGGCTGAAGGCACAGGGCGAGCCCAGCACAGCTCCCTCCTCCCACCATCCCACGTGCCCAAGGGATGGTGCAACTCCCCAGGGCCGTTGCACCATTGTCTTGTCTCTCATTCAAGGATTTTGGCCCTGGGTAGGTTCTTGGAGGTGTGTTCTGCAGCCCCGACCATCATGGCAGAGGTGGAAGTGTTGGAAAGATGACAGGCTGTTCATCATGGTTCCATCCTTGCTCTAGGTCAGCTCTTTTGGAAGGGTGACAGACTGTTCATCATGGTTCCATCTTTCCTCCAGGTCAGCTCTTCTGGGAGGGTGACAGACTGTTCATCATGGTTCCATCCTTGCCCTAGGTCAGCTCTTCTGAGAGGGTGACAGATTATTTGTCATGGTTCCATCCTTGCCCCAGGTCAGCTCTTCTGGGAGGTGACAGCCCCTCCCTGCTCTCCAGCTCCTCCTCTGCACTCTTCCAAAGAGTCTCCACTGCCTCCTGTCCTCTCCTGCTCACTGCAATGAAGCTCCTCAAGGAAAGGTGGTGGCAAAAGCACCTGGGATCCATCAGGTATTGCAGAGAAACCTGGGCAAAGACTAAGGAACCATGGGGACGGGGGAGCTGAATGATGTCCCACTGTGATCCCAGACCATGTAATGCAAGGCGGGGTGAGGGACCATGGAAACCATGCTGGGGTTTGGCCTCAGGTCATAGAATCATAGAACAGTTTGGGTTGGAAGGAACCTTTAAAGTTCATCCAGTCTAACCCCCCTGCACTGAGCAGGGACATCTGCACCTAGAGCAGGTTGCTCAGAGCCTCCTCCAACCTCCCCTGGGATGGAGCCAGGGATGGGGCAGCCACCACCTCTCTGGGCAACCTCAACCAGGCTCTCACCACCCTCAGTGTCAAAAATTTCTTCCTTCTTTCAAGTCTGAATCTCCCTTTTTTAGTTTCAAACCATCACCCCTTGTCCTGTCCCAACAGGCCCTGCTCAAAAGTCTGTCCCCACCTTTCTGCCAGACCCCTTGAAGTGCTGAAAGGCCCCCAAGAAGGTCTCCCTGGAGCCTTCTCCAGGCTGAGAACCCCAGACAATGCAGAGGGGAGCTGCACTGGCCGTTTTAGAGACTTCCATGGGACAAGACAAGCCAAGGAGGTCTCCTCCTTCCCACACACTCTGTGAGCACCAACTCCTGCAATCAAAGAGGTTTTTCTCACTGTCCATTTACTTCCCTCCCAACCACACACGAGCATCCAAAGAGCTCTGGGCCCTCTGCTGTCTTCTGAGGGAAATGTTCCTGGAGCCTCACTTAGAATAGGATCATAGAATCATTTAGGTTGGAAAAGACCTCTAGAATCATCAAGTCCAACATCTCCCTGACCCCCAGACCATGTCCTGAAGCACCACATCTATTTGTTGAACCCCTCCAGGGATGGTGACTCCAGCACCTCCCTGGGCAGCCTGGGCCAGTCCCTGACCACTCTGCCAGTCAAGAATTTCTACCTAATGTCCAACCTAAACCTCCCCTGAGGCAACTTGAGGCCATCACCTCTTGTCCTGAAGGTTGTCACCTGGGTACGTCCTCCAGTAACTCCAGTAATGCTCCAGTCCCTCCACAGCCCAGCTCCCCAGTTGATGAGGTTCTGCTTCCTTTGGTGGGGTCAAAGAAGGGAAAAATCTCTGCTCCCTCAGAAGGACTCTTTGGAAGCTCCTTGCAGCTCCAGATGAAGGCTCAAAAGATGGTCCCAAGCAGCTGTTTTCCCCTAGAAAAGCAAGATGTGACTGTTACTGTAAGACCAGCAGGAATGGGGCCTCCAGCCACACTCCCTCCACCAGCACAACTTTCTTGACCCACCTGGTCCTCTCCTGTGGAGCCAAAGTGTCCGTCCCTTCAGGACGTGGTTGGTGGGCACCAAGAGGTCCTTCACCATCATCACCTCATCCCTGGTGGTCTAGTGGTCAGGATTTGGCACTCTCACTGCCACGGCCTGGGTTCAATTCCCAGCCAGGGAAGGGGGGGTCCTGCAGCAGAGGCAGGTCCAAACCTTTTCCTGGGTGGCTGCACCTCCCTTGAGGATCTCCTGGGGTCCAGCATGAGGTCCAGGAGCCCTCACACCTTGTGCGTGGGGCTGGGTCAGGCTTGGATGAATTTTGGGAGGTGGCATCAGCATCTTGTCCCCCTAGTGCCATCAAACTGTAACCTCCAGTAGAAAAATACCCCAAGGGAGGGCAACCATGAGCCTGTGGTGGGCTGTAGGGGTGGCAGGGTGATGGGGTTGTGGGGAGCAGGGTGACCACGAGGACATAATATTGTAGGATTTCTTCTTGCCACCAGGACGAGCACAAGGTTGCTCCCCTGATCCTCCCCTAAAGGTTAAGTGGTCCCGGGGGATGAGGGATGGGGACAAGATGGGAGTGGAGGGTCCCTTGATAAGGGGTGACAGGTCCGTGTCCGTCTGTCCCTCCTGGGGCCAGCGGGACAAGGGCTGCCGAGTAAAAGCTCCCGCTGTGAGCAGGATTTGAACCTGCGCGGGGAACCCCCCATTGGATTTCAAGTCCAACGCCTTCACCGCTCGGCCATCACAGCACCTGCTCCTGGGCTCCTCCACCGGAGGCCACCACTGCCACCCCAGGGGACACAACAGGGGTGTGGGAAGTCCATGGTCCACCTCGTCTCCTTGTGCAAAGAGGTCTGTTGAGGTCAGGCTTCGTTTCAGGGGAAGGGGTTGAACACCCTTCATGTCCAGATGGAGGAACTTGGAGGAGCCAGACCAGAGTACATGGACCTGCAGATCACCAGACCCCAAAGGGAGGGGTCCCCAGTGTGTGGAGAAAGGAGGAGGGGGTCCACACCCCAAGGGAGGGACGTGGAGAGGACCAGAGGGGAAGAAGAAGGACTTGGAGAGCAGTCGTGCCCTAATAGAGCAGCTGGGAGGGGACCAGAGCTTAAAAGAGAGGAGTTAAGGGGGGCAAAAGATGGGGCTGGAGAGCTCTGGGTGACCAGAGTCCCTCTGGTAGCAGGGACCAGCTTCTGGAAAGATTAAAATCTTTGAATTTTAATTTGTCTTTAGGGGAGAAATTGTATTTTTAGGGGAGAAATTGTATTTTCAGCATCTGAAAACCCGTCTTCCACTATTTATTTTTTTCCCCAGCTTTGGACTGATAACTGCCTGTTAGAAGTTCCCTTCCTCTTGTTTTCTTTTTATTTATTTTAGCTTCATAAGAACTATGAAAATATTTAAAGAGTAGGAAGGCTTGGCTGCCTAATCTTGGGAGATTTGTCAGAATCCAGCATTGGCTTTTTTGATGTTCAAGGACTTACCTTATTTCTGCTGCCTTCCCATTTACCCACCAAAGTGGCAAATTGTTCCATAATCCACGTTGAGGTGCTGGGCTGGCCCAGCCCTTTACTCCTCTCTAGTCATTTTGGGGTGGAATCCCTCATTTTTGCACCTTATTTGCTGAGATAGAACTTTGGGATTGTCTGAATTACAATGGAACCTACTGGGGACAACTGGAGCTTGTTCTGCTGTCCAACCTCTGCCATCCACAATCACCAGCAGCTCTTTTATTTCTAAATCACTGCTCTGGCTACTCTTTAATTAACCAAACCACCTCGTTAAGCAGTTTTAAATAAGACACAAGGTTGGTTTCCCTGGATGCAAATTTTGGCAGGTCCCCCATTCAAATGTGCCAGATTCAGACACTCCACAAATCCATGTTGGTTGAACAACCCATTCCTGGCTTCTCAGACCACCTGAGATCTCAACCAATGGGGGGAAAAAGAGGCCAAATTCCACCATTATCTTTTCCCAATATCAAATTAATCTGATTTGATTCCCTTGCAGGAAAGAAATGGGTGTTTTTAGTCTTTTTCCCTTCCCAAAATGAAGACAATGTTTGCTCTGAAGGGGTGAAGTTTGCACCTTTCTGCTCAATGATGTTTCCTCTTACCTCAATCTCATCCCAGTTTCTCCCTTGCTGGCAGCTGATCCCATATTGGCTCCAGGTGGATCCCATCCCATCAATGCCATGCTCAGTATAAAAGGGGAATTTTCTGAGGAGGAACCTCCTCTTGTTCCTATTCTTCCTTCTCTTCTCCACCCTGGAGGGTCTCACCAACCATCCTCCTCCAAGAGCTGTTTATTGGGACCTCCCTATGTTCATGGGCTGAGTATAACTTTTTATATTTTTTTATATATATATATATAGTGGATTTTATATTTTATATTGGCAATAGTTTGGCTGTTTTGTTAAAACCATTTTAATTTCTTTTTCTGATCCCCCTTCTTGGCTGGGGAGAGGTCATTGGGTGATGGAGCAACTGCTTCATAGATGGGCTAAATGAAGATCTATGAATAATACTAATTTCCCCTGGGCTGGTTAATATTAAAATATTCAGCTACCAACATATTTGTGTGGCTGTTGTAAGGATGAAGGTGGGAAGTAAATAAGACTTTAATTCTTGCCTCTTCTACCTTCCTATATTGTCAATCCTTAACCTGAAAAAAATGATTTCTTCAGCTTTTTACACATATTGCTCAAATTGGGGATGAGACGTTTAATTATTTCCTCGTTGGCTATTTTTATGGAGCAGAAGATGGCAAAATTTGGGGCCTATTGCTTGGAATTTAAGGTTGTCTTGCCTGGTGTGGTAACTCCAGCCCCCCTAGAGGACTTCTTCTGTGCCTAAAGAAATAGTTAAGGTATTTGCAGTGAGGCTGCCCCTAAAAAGACCTTGACCATCCACTCAGCCACCACTCATCCTCGTCATCTAGATGGGAAATCTCATTTTTTCTGGCCCTAAGGAATGTGTCCTTCTCTAAACACCTTCTTCCAGGGCAACTGGAAGGGTGTCCATGAAGAAATCCATTAGAATTACCCCACCTGCTCCAATTTCTTCCTCTGCTGCTCTTCCCTTGCCTTCCCTAAAGCATTTTAAGGTGTATCTGGAGTTGTTTGGACACCCCAGTAGTTTAACAGCCAGAGATCATGATGTGCCCCAACCTGAAAGTAAATCAGTGTCTTCATACAAGACATGCAGACACTTGCTGTGCCCTCCTACTGCTTGATGTGCTCTTGGCATGGGCAGAGGGTATGATCTGAGAAGAATAGATTGGCTTGGACTTCTTTTTTTTTTTCCTTCTGGCAACCTATTTATCACAATATCTGGTGGTCACCTCCTCTTGTGACCACAAAGCATCTCCATGGAGCTCCTGGGTTGAGTTTGGTTAACTGTGCTTGAGAGAGACATTTGAATTTGATGTAAAGGCTGAATTATGGTGACTTAGAATCATAGAATCAGAGAATCATCAGGGTTGGAAGGGACCTTCAAGATCATCTCATTCCAACCCCTCCCACTAGAGCAGTTGCCCACAGCCCCAGCCAGCCTGGCCTTCAAAATGTCCAGGGATGGGGCTTCCAGCACCTCTCTGGGCAACCCGGGCCAGTGTCTCCCCACCCTCCTGGGCAACAACTTCTTCCTAATGTCTCCTCTCAATCTCCCCACCTCTACTTTTGACCCATTCCTCCCAGTCCTACCACTACCTGACAGCCTCAAAAGTCCCTCCCCAGCTTTCTTGTAGCCCCCTTCAGATCCTGGAAGGGGCTGAACATCCTTCATGTCCAGATGGAGGAACCTGGAGGAGCCAGACCAGAATATATGGACCTGCAGATCACCAGACCCCAAAGGGAGGGGTCCCCAGTGTGTGGAGAAAGGAGGAGGGGGTCCAGACCCCAATGGAGGGATGTGGAGAGGACCAAAGGGGAAGAAGGAGGCCACAAGAAGTCTTCACTTCACCCATTCTTGAGAAGCCAAGCCCAGCTGATGCTCACCTCCTCTCCAAGCAATAGAGGCTTCCTGATTTCTTTGATTAACTTCATCTTATGGTCACTAGAACTTGCTGAGCTGTTTCCTGTGGCTGGTTTATCACCAGACTGGGAGGAAGCTGAGCTGTGTTTGCACAACCCAGAGATGGAGCAAGCCCAGGGTGTTAAAAAGCAGCTGCTGAAAGTTTAACCTTCTCAAGTGCCAAGAAACTGCCCCCAAAAACACTCACCCAAAGGGTTGTCTGATTAACATCACCAGGGTTACCTCTTGGCAAGGCTGGGGTACCAGGATATGGGGGTGACCTGGTGCTCACTCATTCCCCGGTGACTATTTTGACCCATAAAAAAGTGAGGAGGAATCTTGTGGCTTTTTCTGCCTCTCAGGAGCTTTTTCTGCTTCGTTGATGGTTTCTAATCCTGCTCATTGGAAGCTCCTAATGGTGGCCCTGAGCTGCTGTTGGGAAATTCCTGCCTGGGCATCACACTCAGTTGCCTGCTCTAGGCTGAACTTCAACACATGATTGCCCAGAGAGCAGCTCAAGACCATGTCTACTATTTTATTTGCAGTTTATTGTGATTTTTATATCACTCCCTTGTAAAAGCTTCTGCTAGTGTAGGTCAGGTGGAAGGATAATGACATTTTATTGCCCTAAAAAACTGTTCAAGACTTGGTTGGGTGCTGGATGCTTGATAGAATCATTGAGCTTGGAAAAGAACCTTTAGGATCAAGTCCATTTATGACTCTCTAAAGGCACAAGCAAGACAATTTGGGTGTTAAAATCTGGAAATGAATGAGGCATCCCATTCAATGTGTGCTTGCATTTCAAAATCCATTTCCTTACCCTTTGGACCTGCCCAGAAATTTCAAATTAATGTAATTTTTACCAAAACTTTCCTTGATTCCTCCTCGTTTTGCTCCTGCATTAACTATTTAGGGTTTTTTTTACTCAACAGCAAGATTTAAGTCTTTGAAGGCACTGGACTATGTGTGTTTGGGTGTGCTGGGCAGTAATAAAATACACATTATGGACTCATCTACACTTGGCATCAATCCTGGTATGTCAAATATGTCCAAAACATTCTTTGGCCATGGGTCATGGCTAAACACAGCAGCAGAGAAAAATAAACCATGAGCTGGCTGGTCTGTAAACCACAAGAATTAAGGCTAAAAAATGAATCATCTGGCTGAGATGATCATTCCCAAGACTCTAAGTCAATAAATACCAAAAATCAGATTAAGTTTCCATCTCTCCTTGGTGAGACTGGGAGGGAAGGAGGAGACTGGGAGGGAAGGAGGTGGAGACATGAGTGAAGCTTGTGGGTGGAGTAGGTGCCTCCCTGAGGACTAATGAAGGAGATCCTTGGTAGAAATCTCATGGCTACAACATCAGCATTTTGCCATGGGGGGGGTTTGTTGGCAAGTCAAGCCCACCTCATGTCCCATGTTGCCCACTCATGGTCCAGAGGAGACCCACGGGGCTGCCAGGACCCTGGGTGAGCGATGGAGCTGCTCCATGAGCCCCTAGTCCTGAGGAATGGGGAGATGCTGTGGTGGTCCTGGGCAGAGGAAGGCAAGACATCATCCTCTGTTGTCCCTGCACATGGCAGGGGGGGGTTGGAACGAGATGATCTTGAAGGTCCCTTCCAAATCTATGATTTTCTGGCACATAGAAGATGGGGCAAAACCAGGAAGGATTCAGAAACCAGAAGCTGGAGGTCCCAGAGTGCATTTGAGATGAAAAATATATAGATTATGTTAAAACCCATGAGCTTATCAGGGCATGGCAAGGATGTTAAGACATTTCTGCTCTTTGCCTCTGGTTTCTGGGTTCCTTCCACTTTCAAGACCTGCCCAACCACTGAAAGCAACGTCTTGCTGTGCTTGAAGGGAAAGCTAAGAAAAAAAGAAACCACCAACCCCTGTAGACACACTAAGGTTTTAATTCCCCTCTCCCAAAGCTATCTTGGCCTCCTTCTCTTGGGCCAGGGGCACCTCCCAAGTCCTCTCCACAGCAAGAGGTAGGAGACCATGTCTTCTCCTCAATGTGCTTCCAGGGGGACGTGGCAGCCCCCAAGACAACCCCTTCCCAAGGGTGGACAGTCACTGGCTTGGGATAGATGCCTCTGCCTTGGTGGTGTTGAGTAGGAAAAGGTGATTATAAGCATGTAGTGATGGTCACAGGAAGGCTCCAGCTCTGCCTGTGGTCCAGCTGAAGAAGTTTGGCAAGAACAGGTAAATGTCCAGCCACCCACCTTGTGGGTACAGAGGTGGCACAGTCCTTTGGGAAGAGCTTGGCACCTCTTCCACCACCTCCACTTACAAGTTCTTCTTCCACTGTGGATGTTTTGCCAGTCTCTAGCATATCAAGGTTGCAGTCCATGGTGGTCTCTGCTGCCAGACCTCCTGGTGGTGGCCATTGTCCCTCCTCTCAGGTGCTCCACACGCAGCTGGACTGGGAGAGAAGGTCACTAATGGGATGCCCCGTTCATCATCCCTGATATCCTCTGGTAGGTGGTGAACATGGAGTCACGGACCTGCTCGCTGAGCTTGGGGACATCACTGGGGGTCAGGCCGAGGGTCTCCACTGCCGGCAGCACCTGGATGATGCTTGTTCCTGGAAGAGGCAGAGATATGAGGGTCAGGAGGGGGGAGAACTGAGTGGTGTAGAAGAGCAAGAGAAGCTCTAGCAGAGGGACTCCACCCAGGCACAAACACTGGGAGGAATGAGGGTTCCAGATGCAAATCCTCCCCTTGGGAAAGAGCTGGGCTGGGCTGGGGGAGGCTGGGAGGTGGCAGAGGCCATCCTGGGGTGTCCCTCAGCAGGAGAAGTGGAGGAACAGGATTGATTCTTGTTCTCTGATGGAATTTTAACCGTTTTTCTGTTCTGCATTTTCTTCCTGAAGCCAAAGTCTTGCATTATTTTGGCCCCACAAAATTTTAGCAGCCACCACCATAAAGGGATGAAACTTGGTAACTGGGAGGAGAAACACTCTTGGGGTGACTTTTGCTGAACAGGTCCATGTTTACTTTTGTTTCTCAGCTCTCCATGCACCTGCAGATCTAAGGACAACATGGTGGGGCTGCCCCAGGACTCTCCAGGTTCCCTCATGGACCTCAATGAGGTTCCCTCATTGGCCAAGCTGCGAGAAATCCCAGGGGAGAGGCAAAAGTGATGTCTGAAATCTTTCCCTCCATCCCAAGAAGACAAAGTGCTGTTGTCTGGCTGCTCTCTCCACACCACACGTGGTCCTCTGCCCACCCACCTCATGGCTCCCTCCAAGGGCTGAACTCCAGCCCCCCTCACCTGGTGTAAATCTCCTCTCCTTGTGGTTGTAGAAGCTGCTGTAGGATGAGATCACCGCAGGAATGATGGGGACCTGGAAGAGAAGAGTCTACAGTGAACCTACAAATCGCCCCATTCCCCCCCAAACCAGACCTGGTGTTCTCAGGTGAGTTATGGACCTTGCTGATAATTATCCCAACCAGCTTCCTAGTGCCCATTCTGAGGGTTGTAGGGATATTTTAGGACCAGGAGTGATGGTTTTAAGGTGGGAAAGGAGAGATTTAGGTTGGATATTAGAAGAAAGTTCTTTAACATGAAGGTGGAATGGGCTGCCCAGAGAGGGGGTGGAGGCCCCATCCCTGGAGTCCTTCAAGGTCAGGCTTGATGAGGCTCTGAGCAGCCTGCCCTAGGTAGAGATGTCCCTGCTGGTGTAGGGAGGTTGGACCAGATGAGCTCTGGAGGTCCCTTCCAGCCTCAAACATTCTAGGATTCTTTGGGAAGCAGGCACCAGGAGCCACATAACCCTGCTTGCTGGTGGCCCATGGTGGGCAACCCACACCCCAGGGGGCAGGAGGGAGGTGGGTCTCACCTGGGCTCTCACGGCCAGATGGAAGGCCCCACGTTTGAAGGGCAGCATGGAGCCACCATGATTGCGAGTTCCTTCAGGGAAGACCAAGATGGAGAACTGCAGGAGGGAGAAGACATTGAGATGAAGGGACACCAGTTCCTACTGCACAGCCATGACCCCCTGGGACTCATCTGTCTCCTGATGCTGCAGAGACCTCCTCTTCCTCCACTCCAAGCACTTTATGGACACACAAACCCACCAGAGATGCTCTGACTCTGCTCAGCGCCCAGCCCAGAGACCAAGATCCCTTTCCAGCCACACTTAAGGTCCACGTCCTCCAGTGGCTCCTCCCCAGGGGTCTTCCCCACTCACGTTTTCTCTGCGCATGGAATCTGCCACCTCTGTCAAGGCACTGATGGCCTCCTTCCCGTTCTTGCGGTCAACAAAAACAGCTCCTGCCAACCAGCAGGCCAGGCCAAAGGTGCCCGTGTGCAGGATCTCCTTCTTTGCAATGGGCACGCAGCGATCTGGTATGATCTCCACCACCTCTGGAACAAGGACACGACAAGTTGCCACCTGCACTGAGGTTTCCTCCTCTGCTCCGGGAGGTGCCAGAGCCCAGGCAGCTTCAGAGCATCAGAAATATATTGGGAAAGGGATTCTGGGGGGTTCTCCAGATCAACCACCCACTTAGAAGAGGATTATTGCCAGCTATGAGAGCAGCCATGACATGTGTGGTCAACTGACACTCTCATCCCCATTCTCTTGGGAAGCATGGAGCTGATTGAGCTTGAAAACCTCTGTAACACCCTGGAGAACACACCCCTGGTAATGGACTAGGTAGGAGCCACTCCTGGCCCGAGGCACTTGGGATTTCATCCTCCCCTCCCCTCCAGACAACTGGCCCCAGGAGCAGGAGGCACCATCAGCACGTACCCATGATGTCAAAGGAGGTCTGGTGGTTCAACACGAGGACAAAAGGTTCCTTACTCCTCAGGTTCTCCTTGCCCTTCACAACTATCTTGACCCCAAAGATGTATTTGAGGGGCAGGAACATCATGCGCAGGTACCTGGGAAAGGGGAAGGGACATGAGCCAAAGAGATGATGGAATGGGGTAAAGGGATCAAGCATCACTCTTCCAAACCATCTCCTGCAGAGCAACATGTTCTCTGCAGACCCAGTCCTTGGAAAAGAACAATTAATACGTCCCTTCAGCTCATCACTTCATTAGAGAAGACAAATATACCTCATACGTGTCCTTCAAGCTAGATCACACCAATGGCCCAGCAGCTACAGCAATTCTGTGGGTCAACCAAGTATTAGACAAAGCCCAAATTCAGAGTGGGCTTGTTCATACTAGAGTATGAACCTCCCAACCTCACAGAACCATGGACTCGGGCTGCAACAACCACCCACCCCATTCTGCTCCTGTCCAGGCCTTGTAAAAAAAGAGGATTGTTGTCTCTGGGGGACATTAGGATGCACTTCTGGTCCCCATCAGGCTTGATGGGGCTCTGAGCAACCTGCCCTAGGTAGAGATGTCCCTACTTGTGTAGGGAGGTTGGACCAGATGAGCTCTGGAGGTCCCTTCCAGCCTGAACCACTCTAGGATTCTAATCCCACAGCTCTTAGGACCCTCCAAAGCAGAGCACAAGTTGACTCCATCAAAGCCTGGAGCAGAAAGAAGCCACAACCAACTTACTTTACGTTGCCTGCGTCACGTCCATGAGGAAGACTCATCAGAATAACAACGATGCTCATGGTGAAGATCCACACCCTATAAAAGACCGTCTTGCAGAAGTACCTGAAGGTGGGTTTCACCTGGTAAAGGACTAGGAAGGTGAAGAACACAAGAGTAAAGGGGTAGTGAAGAATCAAAAGCTCCATCCTTGTCCTCCAGCGTCAACCTGTGGAGTGCTGCAGAGAGCAAGTGAGTCATGAGCACCCGATGGTGTGGAGCAAAGTAGAGGTTCCCTTGCTCAGCTCCCCGTGGGTGGTGCAGAGCTGGCAGGGGAGGTGGGAGAGAGGCTTGGGGAAGGCTGAGCTCACTGTTGGCTGCTCAGCCAACCATGGAAAGCCGGTTTAACCAGGGCACTGGAGCAGCACGGGGTGTAGGAGCTGGCTGGCGTGGCTCCAGGCTGGTGGAGCAATGGCTGTTTGGAGAGACAACCCCTGCTCGGGGCATAAGAGCCCTGAGAACTTAGAAAAACCCTAAACCTTTCATAGGAGGGAGGGGGATGTGTTGGACAGCACAGACAAGAGGCTGTTGGACTCTCTGGGCAAGTACTGAGCTGCACCAAGCGGCTGCAAGATGACCAGGAGATCAAACTCCTGCATCTGAGCATCCAGCTCCTGCCCCATCCATCTAGGCATTGGAAGGACCAAGCTGAGCTACTGGGAAGTCCTCAAGTAGAGTGGGAAAAGTGGTGACATGTCTAGACAAAAAGGGAAAGAAAGCAAGAGCAGCTCCTCCTGATGTTTGGGCAGCATCTGCATGGGTAAGAGGTAAATCAGGACAATGCAAGTGGAACCTGGGAGTACCCAACCTGCATTTCATCCCCTAAAACCCCTGCAGGAGAAAGATCTTTGCTCTGAGTGCAAGGACCAGGCTGAAAAAGAAAAGCTTCGTGATTCACCATCTGCTTTGCTCAAGCAGCAGGATGAGCAGCAATAGAAAATTCCAGCCAGGAGAGGAAAGGGGATGGTCCAAGGGGCCATAAAACCACCTTGACTGTCACCTCCAACCTAAAGAGCAAGAGCAAATCCCTGAGAGTAATAAAATGGACAAACCCCTGCAATATTTCATGGAGAACCTGAGGAAAGGCAGGACAATAAAGGCATTGCCTGTGTCCCCTGCTCCCTTGGCTTAGGGACCCTTCTTCTCCCTTTTGGAGCTGCTTGGTGCTTAATCCTAACTTCCTAACACCTATTAACCTTCTTAATATCTCATCAGCATCAATTTTGGCCTTTCACTGTTGGGTGGAGGTTGATTTGATGCATGACTGGTTCATCTCAACCTACCAGGAGAGAGATTCCTAAACCATAATGTCCATGAAAGGCACTTGGAAGGGCTCACCTGCAAGGACAACCATGGATTTCCAACCTGTTTCCAGGGTCCTGATGGAAGAGGAACATCTCACACAGCTCTGCACATGAAGACTCACCCAGAACATCCAGTGAAAGGGGAGTGTGCAAGTGGGAACTCAGCACAAACCACCAAATTTCTGTATTTTAGGTCACTGATGGCAATTTTCAAATACTTCCATCAAGGCTGTGAGGAAATGATGCTCCTGAAGCACCAACCAGACACTCAGCTGGAGCAAGTTGATGGCAAACCCAAAGCAACAGCTGATCTACAAGAACACAAGCTCCTGAACCTGAGCAGAAGACAGAAAAAAGCCTCCAGCACAAAAGGTGGTGGCCACATGGTCAAAACAAAGCTTAAGAAGAGAAGGACCCACATAAACAAGGTCAGGCTTGCTGGGGCTCTGAGCAGCCTGCCCTAGGTAGAGATGTCCCTGCTGGTGTAGGGAGGTGGGCCCAGATGACCTCTGGAGGTCCCTTCCAGCCTCAAACATTCTCTGATTCTATGATAAACAGATTTACGAGCGTGAGGAGCTGTTAGATACCATCATGGCCAGCTCTGAAAGGTCTCCATGGCACCACCAAATGAATAACCAGCATCCACTGAGCAGCACTGGGCTGGTCCATGCAGTGAGGTACCTCCACACTCTCAGAGCACTGAGGACACACATAACCTCCAAAAAAAATCAGCTACACCACAATTTGAAGCTAAGCTGATGGTCACCTGGGGCTTCAGCAGCTGGAAAGTATCTGATGAGTGCGGGAAAAGACATCAAGTGATAATCAAAAAGATGCCACCCCCACCTCACCGCAGAGACAGCCCAAACCTAATGAGCCATTTTCTCCCCAACCCCCCAGATAATAAAACCCTCAGCTGCAATTTTCTCCTGTTGCAAGGATCCCTCCAGTCCTTCCACGTCAACAGCAGCCAGGTCTTGCCTCACCTCAAGGTGTTTCCACAGAAACTCCAGCTCCAATGAAACTCCCACTTTCCAGCCTCAACGTATCCACGCTCCGTTGACTCATTTTGCCCCCAGCCCTGGTTTCAGAGCTTGGCTCGTTTTGAGTGAACCTTGGGTAGGGAGAGGCTCTATCATGAGCTTTCACCAGGAGCTTTAGTGCCTCTCCTACTCACCAAATCTGCTACTTCACACGTTGGCCAGAGGAGAGAGGTGGAGGCAGGGGAGGTGAGCTAATTAAGGGGAAAAGAAGAAGAAAATAGTCTTTAGAGTAAGCAGAAGAAGGTTAAAAAGAGACCAGGCTGCTGCCCATACAGCAACATCAGAGAGGGAAGAATCAAGTTAAAGATCATAATTGACTTCTAAACTCAAAACCAATTATTTCAGGGCAAGAACCCCCAAGAAAGAGGCTTCAACCCACTCCAGGGCACGTTGGATGCTTTCTGCTTCCAAAACATGTCCAGGTACATATTTATCAGCCCCAGCATTGACCCCCCATCCTGGCCACCCTGTGCCTCCTTTTCCTCTGAGGGTCTCACCAAGACTCTTTCCATCCTGGAGGTGATAAGGGGGATGTTGTTATCGAGTGTTAGTTGGGGCTACACCATGTGCTGGCTCTGGATATTTCCTAGTGCTCCCTGATACAGGAGGATGGGTCAGAGACTTCAGCAAGAGAGGTTGGACCAGATGACCTGAGGTTGGACCAGATGACCTCTAGAGGTCCCTTCCAGCCTGAAACATTCTATGAAAAATCTAAATATTTTCTTCCATTAGAAATATGTGGATTCTTGACCCCAATTTGTCCAATATTCCCATACAAAACCTGCCACTCACCTGTGGTTGCTGCACTTCCTACCAAGTGCAAAGAACATTCTGGCCTCGGGTCAAAAATTGCAATTTATTGATCAATAACAGTAACATGGCAGCTACAGAGGAAGGAGAGAGGGGGTTTGAGACCTTGCAGGAAAAGATATAGAGGGGACAAGCTGGAATAAAACTAGATTAGCTTCTACTTTCTTGGACATCAAGGTAGTTCTCATCTTTGCCAGGACACATCCCATGAGCTCCACAGCCCAGGGCTGAGTCACTCCAGGCTGCAGGAATAACTGGTGATGGATTTCACTCCATGGTCCCTCAGGCAGCCTAGATTAAGGGCAAAAAATGAGGAGAAAACACCTTTTTTTCCTATGTGGACAAATTATTCATCCCATACTCAAGCCAAACCTGCAATAGGGTATTTTAAACAAGTCTATCTGGGGTGCACAGCAGCTACTTCTGCTCCACTCCAAGGCACCATGAAAGGAGGAGATTTTTCTCTGGAAACTGAAGAACAGGCTTATTTTAAATGGAAAAAAATAGAGAGCAAGAATCATCAGTCCTCCCAAAGCTCCATCTCTTACAGTGTGGGTTGGAAACTTCAAAAGGAGGGTCCAAAACATGTTTCTGAGAGTAAAGCTCATTGGGACACAGTGGGGGAGAAATGTCCCAAGCCAGCAGCTGGTTTAATTGGGTTTAATTGGGAGCCAGGCTCTGGAGAACTCGTTTTGCTCCACTTTGTGTTGTTGAGTGATTTACACAGACCTGGGACATCTTTTCATGGTTGTTTTACCCCTGGGCTCCATCACACTGAAAAGGCTCCGTGCAAATGAAATCAAGCAAATGTCTGGGCAGGTTTCTGTCATTTCAGGCAGTGAAAGCAAAAATACAGTAAAAAATCATAATAGTCCATCTCAGCAGCTTCTCAAGGCTGGACTTGTGGGGCATCCTCAATGCTCAGGATGAGAGGTCACAAGGTTCTTCTTCTACAAGACATAATAAGCAAGATGTCAATAAAAAAAGAGCACACCAGAGTTCCCCACTGCCTTGTGTGAGTTATTTCTGCTGGTTAGGCTGGAAAAGAGGGGCTGGTAACTCTGCTGTTAGTCCAAATGTCCAGGGATGGAGCTTCCAGCACCTCTCTGGGCAACCTGGGCCAGTGTCTCCCCACCCTCCTGGGCCACAACTTCTTCCTAACGTCTCATCTCAAGCTCCCCACCTCTACTTTTGACCCATTCCCCCCAGTCCTACCACTGCCCGACAGCCTCAAAAGTCCCTCCCCAGCTTTCTTGGAGCCCCCTTGAGATCCTGGCAGGACACAAGAAGGTCCCCTTGGAGTCTTCTCTTCTCCAGCCTGAACAACCCCAACTCTCCCAGTCTGTCCTCACAGGAGAGGTGCTCCAGCCCATGTTGAAGGCCAGGTTGGATGGGGCTGTGAGCAACTGCTCTAGTGGGAGGTGTCCCTGCCCATGGCAGGGGGGTGGAACTGGATGATCTTTGAGGTCCCTTCCAACCCTGACGATTCTCTATTTACAGGTGGGACCTTTCTGCTGCTCAAAGCTCATACCTTGCTCTGTAAGCTCCTCGGTCCTCTTCGCCCTCCAGGCTCTGAGGTCCAGCTTTGGGATCTGGCTGCAGCTCACGAAGCTTTGAGGGTACCTGTTGGTCTGGAAGATACGTCTGGGGACTTTGGAGATGTTGGTGTTGTCACATATTATCCGTGGCAAGGAGATTTTGGCCAGGGAGTGACGCTGCTGACAAGTGAAAACCCCTTTGTTCTCCCACCAAAACCTGCAGGGGAAAGGAGAAGACACAAGAGATTTTTGCCTTCTTCATGTCCAAGTCTCCTGCAACGTTATTCCCCATTAGCACCAACTCCACATTTCCCCTGCCAAGAAGAAATTTCAATTTCTGTTATTTAAATCAGGAGCCCTGACTCACCAGCTGGAATAACCTCACTTGCTTCCCTGCCCTGGATGTATAATTATGATGCAATTCAATTAAAGCCTTGCCCTGTGTTCCCTCAAATGAGGCACAGGACACAGGGAACATCTTTTAGGTAGAAAAGTCTGCACAGACTGTGCCCAGGCTCCCAAAACTGGGGTTTGAGCTCATATGAGGTCTTCCTAGGCAGGAAAGTTTCCCAGGAGCACTGCCCATGATCCCATTTTCCAGGCAGTGTTCCTAACAAGTACCAGGACCTGGCTCCAGCTTAAAACAGGGCACATAACTCATAACTCACCCCTGAGCAACCTCAAGGAGGGCTCCAGATGGTTTTGGCCAGCAAATAAACCCCAACACACCCATGTCCTGGTGTGAGAGGAGCCCAAACGCTGCCCCAGGTCAGGGCACAGAGTCCCAGGTCAGCACTGGGGTGGAAAGGAGGGAGAGTGGAAAAATCATCTCAAAGAGCCCTGAGAAGTGGAAGAGCTGCTGTGATGGGGCAAAGCTGTGGGTGGTGAACTCAGGAGGTGGGAGGGTGGTCAGAGGTTGGAGCTTTGGAGGGCACAGAAGGAGCAGCCCCCCCCGAGAGGGGACGGGGACCCTGCCTGAGCTGGGATTGACCAAGAGAGGACAATCCATCTCCTTCACACCCTGCAAAGCCTGGAATTGTGTTTGTCCTGTGGTCTGCAGGCACATTTTCAAAGGTACCCACCCCACCAAGGGATGCTGAGCACCTACAAGCCATTTAGGCTGATTAAACCTGGCAGCTTCTTCTCTACTTGGTGAAGTCAAGCCACCTAGATCCTGATTTTAACACCTTTAGAGCTGTACCTCAGCTTCTAGTTAAAATATTTATAGAATCCTAGAATGTTTGAGGCTGGAAGGGACCTCCTGAGCTCATCTGGTCCAACCTCCCTACCCCAGCAGGGACATCTCTACCTAGATCAGGCTCCTCAGAGCCCCATCAAGCCTGACCTCGAAGGACTCCAGGGATGGGGCCTCCACCACCATTCCCCTGATCTATCACCCTTAAAGAACTTTTTTCTAATCTCCAGCCTAAATCTCTCCTTTCCCAGCTTCAAACCATCACTCCTGGTCCTATCATTATAGTTTTCCCTCTGCTGTTTGAACACAGAGTAACGTGGGTCTCCTTAAAACCATTTATCTGAGGGAGGAGAGGAGGAGCTCAGGCATCCACACGGGGTGACCCAGCAGCCTGGAGAAGGGGAATCCAGCAGTGAAGGGGCTGAGGGTGAGAAGATGTGTCTGGGAAGGGATCTTAGCCTGGCATCTTCTAGACAGGGAATAAAAGCATCCCCAGAAAGAGCAAGAAACAGTCGGAGGAGTAATGAAAAAAAAAAAAAGGGAACATTTTCTAAGTCTTCATAAAGAAATCTGCCCCAACTCCAGCCTCCCATGGTCCTTGGTGGTTGAATCCCCAGCTCCTCTTACCTGTCCCCATCACGGATCTTCCTGAACTGGGTGCCAATGAGACAAGCCATGAGAGGTCCCACTCTGCCCCCTCTCACAAAGGGCTCTGCGAGGGCCCCGATCCAGAGGTCGATGTTCTTGGGTGTCCCATACAGCTGGAGGAACTTCTTTGCCAGGCTGTGGTTCCTCAGCACTTGAGCAAGTGTCTTGACCCCAGAAGGTTGGGAGAGCCCACAGAATTGTCTCCAGGAGTTGTAACCTGGCAGTGGTTGGGGATTAGAGCAGACAGATCATTAATCATAGGATCATAGGATTGTCGGGGTTGGAAGGGACCTTAAAGATCATCTCTTTCCAACCCCCAATTAACGTGTTTTGCCCTCCTGGAAAGACTTTTTCTTCTCTTTCCCAAAGCCAAGAACAAGCAGGGTCCCAATATGGTTAAAACCATCAATTTTTCTGTATTTCTCTTAATGCCATTGACTTGTCCACTTATCCAGAGCCAGTGGAAGGACCATGTCTTTGCAAGTGGGAGCTGCTCCACCACCTCCCAGGGCCTTTTTTGCTGTCCCAGGCAGCAGCAATGACCTGACCATGCCCCTGGATGTCTTGCAAAGCTTCTATCTGGGCTTAAAACCTATGAATCCATCAGAGCCTTATTGTCTCTCCCAGGCTGTCACCGGCACAGCAGCTCCAGGCACTTCTGGCAGCCCAATGACCTAGTTGGGCAACCACACGCCCACGAGCCAATTGTTGGGTCCTATCAGCCATCTCTTTCCCAAGAGCATCTTGCAATGTCATTGCACTGGTTTGGCAGCTCCCAGGGCCCTCAGAGAGGTTCTGACAGGCTTTTATTTTAGTGGGACACAGTATTTAAAGAGAAATGAGATTTTTTCTAACATATTGAGATCTGCTCTTCGAGCCATGTGTGGTTGGATCACTACGGATGCCACAGAGGATTTGTGGCCCTAATTCTTCTCCTGAAAACTGGATGTTCCTGATTTTGCCATTTAAACCACACCACAATTGAGGCAATTCCTGAACACTTGACTTGATCTGTGCAATGCCCCCTGTTCTCCTGACCATGTGTCTCCTCCAGCTCCAGCCAGGCTCTGACTTCATTGTCCAACCTCCTATCCACTGTACAGAAATGATGAAGAGGTTTGGGAAAGACCCATTTCAGCCAAGCAGGGGCTGGAGATGTTTCTCACCGTTCAACCACAAGAGTGCCTGGTTCCCACTTGTTTCCCTTTGGAAGCTCTTCTTCCACAGCCAACTCACCTGGGAGGCCATGATCTCTGCAACGTTGCATGTTGAGGGAAGGTAAATCAAAGCCAATCCTCTCCACGTGCTCAAACATCCGATCCCTCAGGTCCTCGATGACCATCTGCTCCTGTGTCATCAGCTTGGACTGCTTGACCATCAGGCTCCGGAGAAAGGGGTCGATGCCACCTGCAAGAGTGACCCAAGGGGCTCGTGACACGTAGAATCATAGAATTGTTCTTGGAAGAACAATTGGAAGAGACCTTCAAGGTCATGGAGTACGTGTGTAAGAGCCTCAGAAGAGCTGAAGGCAGCTCGGAGCTAATTAGAAGCTTCTACTGCAAGAGAATCAATTTTCCTGCACTTAAAGAATGAAAAAGGAAACACTTTGAATAATGTTCTTGGAGTCTACAGCAATTAAGCAACGGGGCCTCATGCTTCATAGCAAGATGGGCCACTACAAACTCATGTAAAGGTCATTTATGCATTTGCTGCAGAATGATTCGAAGTTTGGCTGAAGCTGGAGCTCACGGAGGGAGGGAAAAAAAGGCTGAATGGAATAAACTTCTATTGTGGAGGTGCCAGAAAGGTTTTACCTTCTTTAACAATCCTCCAGACAGCAAAGAAGGCGTTTCTGAGCTGGACTGGGGGCTTCAGGGGCTTGAAATGCTCATTCAAGCGCTCAACGGTTGGTGGGATGGAGGCGTGGCCAAAGCGAAAGGCCAAGGTGAAGACGTTGGAGATTCGGGGGTCCACGGACTCGTTGTAGCCCTGGTAGCGAGGAATCAACCTCTGGAACTGGGTTCCCAGCAGGAGGGGCAGGTAGTCCCTGTAGGTTATGATCTAGGGGGGAACAAGGGGAGGGGGAATCGTTAATTGCTTGGTCATCTCTGGAAGAAAAGTTCTTGTTCGTGTCTCGGATGAGAGGAGTTTTCACATTGAACTTCTTGGGTGGGGTTTATGGAGATTTTGCCAGCATGGATGTGGAGAAGACTCCCCAGGGTCAACCTTGCTGTCACCTCAGCAGATCTTCACCTCTGGCAGCCTGGTGAGGATGTTTTAGAATCATAGAATGTTTTAGGTTAGAAGGGACCTCCAGAGGGCATCTCATCCAACCTCCCTACACCAGCAGGGACATCTCTACCTAGGGCAGGTTGCTCAGAGCCCCATCAAGCCTGACCTTGAAGGACGCCAGGGATGGGGCCTCCACCCCCTCTCTGGGCAGCCCCTTCCACTGATCCATCACCCTCACGTTAAAGAACTTTCTCCTAATATCCAGCCTAAACCTCTCCTTTCCCAGCTTAAAAAAAAATGTGGAAATGGAAAGAATTTGGTCATTTACACCTCAAAATACTTCACCCATTGGACACCCCACACCAACACAGCCCACCACATTCATGCATGACATGGCAGCAGAGAGTCAGGACATAGAAAGGTTTAGGTTGGAAGGGACCTTCCAAGACCATCTAGTTCCAACCCCCCCACCACAGCAGGGACACCTCCCACTAGACTGGTACCTGAATCATGGCACCCAGGATCTTCCGTGCCTCCTGGTAGAGCTTCTCTCCATTCCAGTGGGGGTTGAGCCTCTTGAGCCCCCTGGCCAGGCGGTTGTGCTCCCTCAGGAACAGTGTGTGCATGCAGGTCAGCTCCAGCATCTCGCTTGCTCGGACATCACCTACGGGTACCACGAGTGAGCAGATTGTCCTGCATGTGCTTGGCTGCTTCATAGAACCATTACGGTTGGAAAGGACCTCTAGGATCATCAAGTCATCCCAACATCTGCCTGACCCCCAGACCTTGTCTCCAAGCACCACATCTACTCATCTGTTGAAGCCCTCCAGGGATGGGGACTCCACCACCTCCCTGGGCAGCCTCTTCAGCTCTTGCAGTCAAGAACTTCTTCCTGATGTCCAATCTAAACCTCCCCTGCTGCAACTTGAGGCCATCACCTCTTGTCCTGTCATTACTTGGGAGAAGAGCCCAACACCAGCCTCACCACAACCTCCTTGTAGGTAGCTGTAGAGAGCACTGAGGTCTCCTCTCAGCCTCCTCTTCTCCAAGCTCTACAACCCCAGTTCCCTCAGTCTTCCCACTGGAAGGAGATGAATGTCATGGTGAGAAGCACGTGGTAGATGTCCTGACAGCTCCATTGTGAAGGAGATGGGTAAGAAACACACAGGAGGAGAAGGAAACCAAAGGTGTGTGCCCCAAGGGTTGGAGAACACCAATGAAAAGGCAAATTTCTGCTGAGGCAGCAAAAACCAAGATGCCACCACGGTTGTGGTCAGCATCAGAGAGATGGGGAAGGGGTTTTTCCAATAAAAGGAGCATTAAATTACAAAGTGAATACAAGTAGGTGTTCTCCATCCAATAAAAGAAGCATTAACTTAGAAAGCTAAATATAAGTATCAGAGACAGTCTCACAGCTCAAGGAGGAGATGGAAATGGGCAGAGGGAAGTCAGGATGGCCAAGGGAGCCCTGAAAGTCAGGAGATACCCTTCAAACCAGCTGAATTTATGGCCAAAGCAAGATGAGAGCCACAGCCAAGCTCTCGGGTGGGTAAAAGCAAAATATATCACAACTTGGAGGAATAAATTACAAAGAGCATCACAATGAAATATTCAATCTCCAGGGCAGGAAAGCCAAGAGCAAGCAGGTGATGGGAGCATAAAGAGGCTCTCAGAGAAAAGTAAATATGTGGTATTTAGTGCCCTGGTCCCACAGTAAATAGAGGGATTTGCTCCTGCCCTCAACACAGAGCCCCTTTCATCTGCTGTCAAAGGGTGTCTGTGAGGGGCTGAGGAAGGAGGAACAAAAGCTGCCCTGTGAGGTTTCCCTGCATCCACCCAGGGCTTCCAAGGGAGCTCCAGAAGGAAATTGCTGAACCCTGTCGGGCGACTGCAGGTGGAGAATTTCCCCCGTTCTCAGGGACCGGAAAACCCACAAATGAGCCACTGAAGTTTCAAAGGAGCTTCTGAGCTGCTCACCAGAAATTCATTGCTGTGGAATCCAGCAGCCTCTAGCTGCAGAGTGCTGAGGGATCCAGAAAGCATCTGGCCTTCCAGGGTCTCAAGGGGGCTCCAAGAAATCTGGGGAGGGACTTTTGAGGCTGTCGGGTAGTGGTAGGACTGGGGGGAATGGGGCAAAAGTAGAGGTGGGGAGATCGAGATGAGACGTTAGGAAGAAGTTGTTGCCCAGGAGGGGGGGGAGACACTGGCCCAGGTTGCCCAGAGAGGAGCTGGAAGCCCCATCCCTGGAGGTGTTCAAGACCACGTTGGATGGAGCCTTGAGCAACTGCTCTAGAGGGAGGTGTCCCTGCCCATGGAACTGGATGATCTTTAAGGTGCCTTCCGACCCTGATGATTCTGTGATTCTATGCCTGCTCCTCCTTTGGCCACAGGGCCTGCATGGTCCTCAACACCTGCACGGAGCTGAGGAGGACATGGAACATGTCCTGAAGATGTGGCTGGAACAGAGAGGTGTGAGCGGCTGGAGGAAACAAAACACCAAGAGCTTTCAAGGATGACATCGAGCTGAGCTCTCCCACCAGCCCTGATGGCATCCAAGGGACCATAGGGATGTTGTCCAGAGGTTCCTGGGCACAGAGGGGACACAACTTCACTCCAGGCATGTGGTCTCAGAGAGTTGAAGATGGTGAAGACCTTTCTGCCACCTAGCACAAGACTGAGATGTTTTCCTAGAATCATGGAATCATAGACTCATAGAATGGTTTGGGTTGGAAGGGACCTCCAAAGCTCATCTAGTCCAACCCCCCTACAATAAGCAGGGACATCTCTACCTGCATCAGGTTCCATGATGTTTTTCTTCATTTAAAGAAGAAACCCAACAATTAAAGAAACAAACTGGAGCTGGTGGAGCTGTTTGCTCTGGCTTTGAGGGTTGGAGGTGCCAGCACCCACCTTACCTGCAATAAAACAAGGGATTTTAGCTCCCTTGCTGACCATGAGACACGGGTCCTTCTTCGCACCGCTGAAGGGCAGATACTCCTTCCCGTGGTCCGTGAAGTTCTCGTTGACAGCCAGGAGGCCCAGCTGGTTGCTCTGGTTCCTCAGCTTGCTGGCCAAGGGCTCCTCACTGCCATACACCATGCTGCCATCCACGAAGGAGGTGAGGGCATTGATCTGGTCCCGGGCTGCCCGGCTGCTGGTGCAAGCAGGAGCTGAGCGGAAGAAGGGGAGACAATCCCTCGTGTCCTTGATCCGTGGGTCGTTGGGTGGGATCTGCAGGAGGAGAAAAGAGGGATTCGTCAGCAGTTCAGGGGTGCACTGGGATGGTACAGCCATAAGGAGGCATTTCAAGGACAGATCTCCTGGGGATCAGGCATAAATCCCAGTTATGAATGATCAGTAATAGAAGGGTCAACAGTAGAGATGTTGTTGGGCTCTTCTCCCAAGTAACTGATGACAGGACAAGAGGTGATGGCCTCGAGTTGCACCAGATTGGACATCAGGAAGAAGTTCTTTACTGAGAGAGTGGTCAGGGACTGGCCCAGGCTGCCCAGGGAGGTGCTGGAGTCACCATCCCTGGAGGGGTTCAACAAACGAGGAGATGTGGAGCTTTGGGACATGGTCCGGGGGTCAGGGAGATGTTGGACAAAGGTTGGACTTGATGATCCTGGTGGACACGATCCTGGGCACCCTGCTCTGGGTGAGCTGCTGGAGCAGGGGGGTTGGAGGAGATGATCTCCAGAGGTCCCTGCTGGGATTCTGTGATTCCCCTCCATAACCAAGGACCAGAAAAGCCACCACCAGCATCTGGTTGGAAGGCAGACACCCTCTCCCCCCTCAAGCAGGTGGCTGTACCTTGATGGGAAAGCAAGGGGGCTGCTTGACACAGCTGGTGCGACAATCCACCTTGCCACTGAAGGTGACCCTGGCTGGGGTGTCTGGGCTGAAGTCCAGGTCGTGGTCAATGAACTGGCCCCACTGCATGAACATCCGAGCCCTCTGCTGGTCCAGCCGGAGCTGCCGGGGCGGGAATCGAACGATCTCGTTGGACACCTTCCGGACCTGGGGGGATGAAGGTAGAACATGCAGGTCAGGACAAATGGGGACATTGGTCACCAGAAGACATTCACAAGGTGTTTCTTATACTTCAGAGAGAAAAACCCAACCCTGATCTGAGCTGGGAGGTGTCACTGAGCGTCCCCTTTGCGTTGCTTTGGCTCTAGCCAAGTCAAGAGCATCCCTTGATGGACACATGGATGTAGCTAAGCAAGAGCTGAAAAGCCTGGGGGTGGGAGGCAAAGGGTTTTGAGAAACCTCTTTGACATAGAAGTGTGGAAAAAAAATAGTCCTTGGGAATTTCTGATAATAAACTCCCAGCAGGACACTCCCCAAATCCCTCTTCTATTCTTCTTCTTCTCTTTTCTCTTCCTCTTCTCTTCCCTTCCTCTTCCTTTCCCCACCCATCACAACTCCCCCACCAGTTCTACCTTCATGTAGACCACAGAAAACATGGTCAGAACCCTGATGCTGGGGCTGTGGAGCTGAGTTAGGACATAGAATGAAAGCACGAGCACAAGGCACCAACCCAGAAGCTCATAGAGCTCCTCATGAGCGCTGTGGTTGCACCAAGCCCAAGTGACCAAGAACCTCATCACTGTGGCCCTGCTCCCATCCAGGAGCCACACCCCCGCCCAGAGATCACCCCCCACACAGAATTTCTAGCTGGGTATTTTTATTCTGGGGATTCACTTCGTTTTATCCCCTGGGAGTTGTTCTTCAGGGGACAACCAGCTCCCACCAACCCATTCCAAAGAGGTGAGTCAATGGCTGTGGTTGGAACGCACGTGGTTTAGAAGAAGACGTTGAGTAATTCTCTCTTTATCCTGAGTAATCAGATTAATTTTCCTTCTCTTTTCCTGGAAGCACTGGAGTTAGAAAGCATCTGTTAGACCACCCTGGAGCTTCTCATGTGATCAACGTGAAGCTGGTGGATTCATCTCCTCTGATCACCACCGCGCCAGTTGGTGGACGTGCACTTGACTCCTATGATCTATCTACCCAAGGACTAGAAACCCCTAAGCCCTGATGCTGAATTTTTAGTGACTCTTACAAACATTACCAGTGGGAAGAGGAATCCAGAGACACGTTTCCCTTCTGTCCACCCGTGGGGCACCGACACGCCGTCCTCGTATTCTGCTGGCAACCATCTGACCGTGGCTCGGTTTGAAGCTCCCAGGGCTGGGTTCCTCCTGTTGGAGTCAATGGAAGGAGATTAAATTTTAGTGCCATTAGGATCATGGAAGGGCCAAGAGCTCATGGATGTGGAGAGAGGCAGGGATGGGATGGGATGGGATGGGATGGGATGGGATGGGATGGGATGGGATGTACAATGGTCCAGGAGCTGCTGCTGTGGCCCTATGGGTTTGGAGCTATCAATAAGCCTCAGATTTAATAATAACACCACCAATAATAATACACGCCAAGCCTGAGCTCCCCCCAGGCAAGAACTCAAGTTGCTGGTGACTTCTTGTGTCATCCAGCCTGAAGAAAGACCCTCGACCTCTGACCTCTGCTGTTTGGCCAAAGACCTAATTCATGTATAACACCAAGAACCTTCAAAGCTGCCATGAGAAGCTTCACTTGCAAACAACCCTGGGGGGTGTAAAATCCTAAAGAAAACCTCCTGGATGGACCATCCCTGGGGACGTGGGTCTAGTTCTACTGATGGAGGATCCATCCATCCATCCATCCATCCATCCTTCATCCTTCTATCCATCCATCCATCCCCCTCACCTGTTGTTGCACTCGCCAGTGATGGTTCGATAGGGGGAAGAATTGTCACAGTTTATTTTCTTGTCCTGCTGGTCACAGCCACTGGCCTTGAAGATCTTCTCCAGCTGAGCTGGTGTCAGCAGGTCTGCCAGGTAGCCACAGACAGTAAAGATGCATTAACAGACTGGTCCTCCTGGGTTTGTGGTCCCCCCCAGGCTCAGAAAAAAGGTTTCTTTGTACCCTTGAAGTGTTTTCTTATCACAGCATCCCCCAGAAGAGCACAAGGGGCTGTCCCCAAAGGTCCCCCAGCCCTACAGAAGTGCTGGGGATGCTTTTTCTGCTTGGGAAAGCATCAAAGTTGGGGTCAAATCCTATTTCTAACTACATGTGGAATGATTTCCTAGAATCATCAACCCTCTTTCTTGCCTTTCCCCTCCCTTTCCGTCTCCACTATTAATTGCTAACAGCTACAGCCACCCCAGTGGTGGTTCATGTGCTTTTCCCACTATGAAGCAGCCACCAGTTGTGTGTCACCACTGGGCAGAGCTGCCCGGAGGAGAAACCCCCAGAAGAAACCCTCGAGCTGCTGGTTTTGCATTTCCACCGAGCAGATCTCCCCATATGGGGGGGGATAAAGGGTTGAGCTCACCCAGCAAAGCCTCCTTGGCCCTTGCCCAGCCCTTTGGAGGCTCCCTGGTCACTGCTGCCACCAGCAGGTTGAGTCCCAGGAGGGTTTGAGAAGCCATTGATGCCTCCTGGGCAGGGAGGAGGTGGTGGCAGCTGGGGGGGCTTTGGAGCATCACCCCTGGGTGCAGAGGTTGTGCTCAGCTCCACCTCCTCCTCCCTGTCCACCCCATGCTGGGGTGATGCTGGAGCACCCCCTGACACATCTCCGGCTTTGCTGCAATGCTGGAGATCCCCATGAGTCCATCTTTAGATGGCAGGAGCCCTCCCCTGAGCTCTTACTGGCCCTCATTTGCCTCCTCCTCTCAGCAAACTGGTCTTACTGGGAGGCCAGGACTGCCACCTGATGGAGGACACTGCTCCTCCAGGGCACATGCTGCTGATGTGTTGCAGAAAGAGCCAGGGAAGAGCACAAAGGACTTTGATCAATGGGTAAAACCCCCAAGTAATTTTATAAGGTGGAAAGAGAGCCCAGAAAAATCGAATCATAGAATGTTCCAGGCTGGAAGGGACCTCCAGAGCTCATCTGGTCCAACCTCCCTACCCCAGCAGGGACATCTCTACCTAGGGCAGGCTGCTCAGAGCCCCAGCAAGCCTGACCTTGAAATAACTTGGCTGCAGTTGCATGGGAGGGGTTTGAGCCATGACCCATCATCATCCCCTCCTCCCCAGCCCCACAAAGCCCCCGTGACCCCGTATCTCCCACCCCAGTGAGGTCTCTACCTGTGACATTGAAGTCCCCCCTCACCGCCCATCGTAGCTTCTCTTTGAGGAGGTCCAAGGTGGTCTCCATGTAATCTGCAGCCCTAATGGCAGCTCGAGTCCCTGCCACGGGCTGCTTGAAGTAGCCCAGGAGCTCTGCTGGGGTCAGGGCATCATTCTGCAGGTGATCCTTGATGCTGCAAGGGAGGATACAACAAAACATGGGACCAGGCTGCCCAGGGAGGGGCTGGAGTCCCCATCCCTGGAGGGCTTCAACAAACGAGGAGATGTGGAGCTTTGGGACATGGTCTGGGGGTCAGGGAGATGTTGGACAAAGGTTGGACTTGGTGATCCTGGAGAGCTTTTCCAACCTAAATGATTCTATTAAAATCTGCAGATGATCTTTAAGGTCCTTTCCAACCCTGGCAATTCTATGATAAGAGAAGCTCTTCAACTGCCCAGCTCCACCTGCCAGAAAACATCTCTGGGGTCTTTACATTCTTGGGGCAACCAAACCTCACTCAACTGTCACCCAGCTCAGTGTCTACAGATACATCTCCATCCAGAGGTCCCAAACATCTCCAGATCATCCTGTTTTAATGCTCTCAGCTGGAGGGATCCCTGAACCATTGAGGGGTTCCAGAGGGTGGCTGCTGAAGGAATGGGCTGGCAGGGAGCTGTACACCCCCAAACCATGGTGGCAAAAGCTGAGCTCTCCTGGCAGCTCCTCCCTGCAGCAGTTTGAACCACTAGAAATCAGCAGGAGCTTGTGCTGGTCCCAGTCCTCCCCCAGAGCATCCCTGAGGGATGGAGCAGAGCTGGGAGGAGCAAGGTGCATGGAGGAGGAGAGTTACAGCTCCTAGGGACCCAACAACCTGGGGATGTGGTGGAAAAACAGGGTGAGGGGAGGTAAAAGGCTGGATTGGAGACTATGGTGGTCCTGGAGGACCTCACACCCTTCCCTGCTCTGCCAGAGCTGGTGATGCTGCAGCCCCAAGTCTCACCCATCCCGTGTGTGCTTGTAGGCTCCATCCACCAGCTCCTTGGCCTCGGCCACGCTGCTCAGCAGGGACACATCCAGCAGCTCCTCTGTGAGATCTGGGTGAGGAAAGGGAAAGAGCAGAGGTGAGAGCTCTGCATCCCACCCAGGAGGGTCCCTGTGCTGGGGGGGGGGGATCTCTTGGTGCCTCCAATGTCAGCCCAGCAGTGCTGGGGGCTCCCTCTTGAGATAGACCTGACTGGACACATGGTGCTCAGAAGAACCTGAGGGTCACTCCTGGGCATGGAAGGGCAGGGGAAGGTCTGTTCAAAAGGGTTTGTAACCATAGGACCAGGAGTGATGGTTTTAAGCTGGGACAGGAGAGATTTAGGCTGGAGATTGGAAAAAAGTTCTTTAATCCCAGTATTAAGAGCTCTCATCTACTGGTTTTTCTCCCCACTGTCTCCACTCCCTGTTTTTATCCTAGATTCATTATAATCCACGTCCCCAACACACCTATGGTGGGTTTAGGTCCTTCCCCATGGCACCAGCTGGCCAGAGCTCACCTCTATCCCTTCAGAGCAGAAGGACACACGTCCCAATTCCCTGCTGCTTTCCCCAGCCCACCCTCCAACCTCCTGCCACCCTCTCTGCTCCCCCTCCTGCTCAGGGGACCTCCTAAAACCCAATTGCATCCTCATCACCTGCTGGCTGCAGGTCACAGAGCAGGAGGGGACAGCCCCTGCTGGGCTCCTCTGGGTCAGGAGCATTTTCCTACAGCTTCAAGGCAAGAAGAAAACTTCAGAAGCCAGCACGAGGGGGATCATTATTTCCAAAGTCTCCCCAGATTCTTTAAAATATCTTCCCTGGTCCAAGAGTTCAGCTCTTGGACAACCTTGGGGAGCAAAATTATTGCCTGGGCCACCACTTGAGAGAAGTGAAGGGTCAGGCACGTGCTTAATTACGTTGTCAATTAAGAGGCAGAGGTGTCTATGTGCTTTGGGGCAGTGATTCAGAGCCCAGTGACTGCCCCATCCCCAAACTCCACAGCTCCTGGGAGCTCCGATTCACCAAAGGCTGCAGGGAGCTCCCTCCAGCAAGGGACAATAACTCATCCCTCCCTTGGAGAGCAGGAACCAGCCCCTCCAAGAAGAGGGGGGTTCATTTTTCAGCCCCCCCATCAAGAGGGCAGCGAGGGAGCTGCCTGCAGAGGGAGGGAGCACGTTGCACCCTGGGGCTGGAGCAGTTGTGGGACCTGATTTTGAGAAATCAGATGGGCTGTTAACGGATAAACCCATGAAACCCAAAGATTGCTGCCAGGGGAGCTACCAACTGACTCTGCTCCCTCTGACCCCTCCTCAGGACTTTGCTGCTTAGAGAAGAATAACTCGGGCTCTTCTCGACTTGACTTTATCCTCCCTACTCTGAAAAAAACCCCCTGATCTGCAAAATCCAAGGACAATACCATGGGAAGAAGATACAGCCTGGCACAGGCTGAGGGCCACCAGGAGGATTTCTGCCTTCATCCCTGCAAAGAAAGGCAAGAGGTGAAGAAAACCAAGACCCCCTGGAGAAGGTCGGTGCCCACGCTGCTGGTGGCTCATGAGAAGGGAGCTCAGGAGGGGTCCCCAAGACTGGAGGTGCTGCCTGGGAGGGTCCTTGTAGGGGTACATGGAGGAGGAGAAGGAGCTGCCCCTCATCCCATGGTGGGGACAGGCTGGGTTGGGGCTGTGGGGACAGCACAGGAGGGAGCAGGGGCCAGAGCAGCCCCCACCAGTGCTGCAGGGAGCAGCTTGCTGGGGAGACTGGGCAGGGAGAGCTGGGACATGGGGTTAGGACTGGAGGGGAAGAGGGGTCAAGCCAGGGCAGCTTGGGAGGTCCTCCACGCCTAAATTTCTGGGATTTTTTCCCCAAGCTGCCCCACTCACCTCCCAAGGCTGCTCCAAAGCTCTACCAGAGCTGTGCCCACTGCACGTGGCTCAGCACCCAGCATGGGGCTGCTGCAAGGACATCAGAGTCCACCCCAAATGCTGAGTTAAACCCATTCCCTGTGGAGAAGCCCCTGGAGGCAGCAGCAACGTGCTCCAACTGTGCTCGGTGCCCGGTGGAGAGAGGTTCTGGTGGTCCTGGAGCAAGGCTGGGAGAAGCCACCACCCATCCAGACCTCCCAACACAGCCCCAGCCCCCCAGTGCCCCCCTGCATGATACAGAAAACAAGTGTGGAACAGGCCAAGCTCTTACCTGAGATCTTCTGCTGTCCTCACCACAGCCCCCACCCCACCCCTGCCCTTTTATCTGCAGTGGGTGCCCCAGTGGGGCTGACCTATGGGGCTTGGGAACTCCCCCATGGGAGCACCCACCTCCTGCCCCAGCAGGGAGGCTCCTGGGCACCCAAGCTGACCCCTGATGCTCACGTGGAGCTTCCTCAGGGGTTTTTTTTTGTTGGGTAGAGCTTTGCCACGGTCTGAGAGTCTTGGATCCTTCCAGGGAGGTGTGACAGGGACAGGGCTCCTTCCTCCAGGGTGCTCTTCATCCTTTGCTGTTCTTAAAGGTCAAAAAAAGATGTACCTGTGGAGGTACCAGCTCTAGAGTGTCTGCTCAGCACCCCCCATCTCACCCCAGTCGTGGTCTAGAAGGGTCCACAAATGCTGCTCCTTGTACAGAGGAGCCCCAGGAAGATGCTCCGGGGTGGTGGTTGGAACAAACTTCACCAACCTCCAGCTGCTGCTGATCTTGAGCACAGGTCTTGTCCTTGCCCAAACTTCTGTTGTACTGGAAGCCCACAGAACGGTTGGAAAGGAGCTCAGGAGATCATCTTGTCCAACTCAATGAGCTCTTCCCTGCATGGGGCACTCCAGGGACCTCCAGTGACCCCACAGGTGTCCCAGTCCCCTACTTGCAGATGGAGCCACGTCTTTGACACCCTATCTTGGTGCTTTAAAGAAAATCTGCAAAGTTTATTGCAGATCTCGTGGTGAGTGGCTGCAGGTCCTGTTTGCAGACCCCCCAGACCAAGGCAAACCAGAGAGAACCCACCTGGAGCCCAGGAGAAAGTTGGGTTGGGTCAGCCTGGAGAGGAGCAGGCTCAGAAGAACCTCATTCTTGCCTTCAACTGTCTCATGGGAGGTCCATGGAGCAGATGGAGCCAGAGCCTTTTCTGAAGTGCAGGATAAGAGGCAATGGGAACATGGTGCTGAAAGAAAATCCCCATTAACCACCAGAAAATCACCCATGAGACTGGGACCAGGCCTAGAGAAGGGGATCTACACCCTTGGAGGCAGCTCTTGGTGGAACAAGACCCTGAGCAACCTCCCCTGGGAGCCCTGCTGTGGGCAGGGGGGGGACCAGAGCCCCAGGAGGTGCCCCCAGCCCTTGGGGTGGTGCTGGGAGCTCAGAGGGTTGGAGGCAGCAGCAGAGGAGCTGCTTGCACAAGGGTGGGCACCACCATGGGCAGCTCTTGAGCAAAGGGGCAGGAGCTGGCAGGTTTTCAGGGCCATTATCTGTGTGCCACATCTGCAGCTCACCAGGGAGCAGGGGGTGAGGATCCTCCAAGGGTTTGGAGACAGTTGGTGCCTATCTGTGCCAACAATCGCATTGCACAACTAGGAACTTACTTCATGGCTCGAAAACCACCTTGGAAACCATGAAAGGGGGAGGGTTTGGTGGAAGTGGGAGGTTTTGAGGGATGATTTGTCTCTTGAATGGTCATTTTTCCTGGAGACCAGGACCCTGCTCCCAGATGATGGTGTATGGGAAAGGGTGAGCCTTCTGTTGACCATCAACACAAGAGCCAAGCCCTTGTTCTCACCACCTTCAGCAGCAAAGGAGGGACCTTGTGCTGCTCCTCTGGAGTAAGGAAACAAGGACTTCTCAATGCAAGCAACAGCAGCTCAGAGCAGAGGCATGACAGCAACACCTGGGATCATACAACCCATGGGGTGGGTTGGAAGGGACCTCAAAGATCATCTCGTTCTAACCCAGGGACACCTCCCACTAGAGCAGGTTGCTCAAGGTTCCATCCAACGTGGTCTTGAACACCTCCAGGGATGGGGCTTCCAGCACCTCTCTGGGCAACCTGGGCCAGTGTCTCCCCACCCTCCTGGTGAAGAACTTCTCCCTAATTTCCAATCTAAATCTCCCCTCTTCCAGTTTGAAGCCATCACCCCCCATCCCATCACTACGAGCCCCTTCAAGAAGTCCCTCCCCACCTTTCCTTTGGCCCCAATCCTCCAGCACAGCCATGAAAAGGAGGGGGAGCAAAGCTCAACATCTGGATTTACCTGTATTTTACCTTATTTTGTGTGTTTCTTGTAGCCTTTTGTGATTAGCTACCAAAGCCTGGGGGTCTTAAACCTTTGAGAAGACTTCTCTCAGCTTTGCTGGAAAACCTGCCTGGTGGTGAGGAACCAACTGCATCTCACCACTTGGGAAAGTCACTGTGAGTCTATCACAGGAAGATCTGCTGGGAGGCAGCTCAGCCCCAAACCTGAGGAGCAGGGAGACAACAGGGACCTTCTGCTCACAAGGAGGGATGGAGGAAGCCCCAGGAACCCTCCTACAGGTCCCAGCCTCCAGCTCTGGGCAGACCCCAGAAGGTTACAGCCTCTGCTTCTCCTTCAAAGGGTTTTGCTCTTGAGCTCCCTGACAAAAGCACCAACAGACAGTTTCTTTCAAAAGACCTTCAACAACTCACTTAGGAAACTCCAGCTGGTAAATTCAGTTACAACAGCCACCAACTTCCTCCAAGAGCTGAGGGCAACTTACTGGGGCTTGGAGGACCTGCAGCATCTGCTTGAGAAGTCCTGGAAACTCATCCAGCTGCAGCAACTTCATGACTTCAGAACTTTCCTTCCATCCTCACCCCAACTCCTGCCCACCCCAGGAGACAAGAGGTTCCCTGCAACACCTCAAGATCCTCCTGGAATGTTTCTCTCTGAGGTGCAGCAGCTTCCCCAGAGAGTCCCTCCTGTCAAATCCTGAAAAACCCCCCCAGAAAAACCCTACAGTGACTTTTGCCACCTGGGCTGAACTCCCCGAGCTGCCTCTCCACACATTTACACCCTTCACAGAGCCCCTCCTGACACCCCAGGTCACAGCTTCAAGCACCCACATCTCCACTGATGGGACTACCCAGCATCAACTCCTCAAGGAGCCCTAAGAGCAAGGTCCAGAGCCAAGACCTGTGGTTTGGCCTCAGAGCTTTTGGGCTTTCCTTATTTTTCCTTCATATATTGAAGCACATAAAGACCATCATCCAGCTGAACTTCTCCAGCTGGATGAGAGGAGAAAAGCCTCTTTTTTTCTCCTCCTTTCCTGGGGTCAGACACCCCAACCAGCAGCTCTGCTCAGTTCCAGGTGGCTTCTAGGCAAAGAGGCAGAAAAAAAATGCACCTTCCACCAAGCTCATCCCACCTCCAGCATCTCCACTCCTCTCTTGCCACATCAGGGACCACAGAGGGTTGAGGTCCTGCAAGGGAGCAGCTCCACACAGGAGGACTGGACATTGAGTGGCCCATAAAAATCAACACTAATAATAAGGGCAATTTTGATAACACCCATCCAGACTTCAGCAGCCCCCAGAACAACCCCAAACTGGGAAGGACAGAGGCAGCCAAGCCTCTCCTGTAGGCACAGCACTGATCTGGGGGCTCCCACAGCAGGTTGTTAATCTCCTGGGGAAGAAACATGGGAGAAGACCCTTGAAACAACCTCTGAGCAGCTGCTGGTGGAGCTTGGACAGGTCCTGCTGGCCAGACAGGACCAGCCAATGTTGGCACAAGATGTTCCTGGATTGTGTGGAAGGTGCAGCAGGTGTTTGGGATGCCTACAAGGGGACAAGGAAGGATTCCACCTACATGGTTGTGGTGGGGCTGCTCTTTACTGGGGCCACTTGTGACAGAAGAGATCATCACCTTGGTCTATCACCCAAGCACAGCAGCAGCTGTGCCAGAAGACACCATAACTGCAGAAAGTTACCCCAGGCAACCTTCTTTGACAGCACAGCACAAAAAGAAGCCACCACCTGCAAGATCTACTCCACAGGCACGTGCTCCCAGCCTGGCTTGATGGGAGAAGCCAATTAAAAAATGGAAAATGTGAAAGAAGCCAGGACTTGATGTAAAAATCTGTATTTCTACCACCACCCAGCACTCACCTCTTAGATGTTGCTCCACTCCAGAGATGAAACCATCAGGGAGCAGAACACCCTGGTCTGGATGTAGCCACCATACCTGATGCTGCTTGTGCAGGTAACTCTGGAGAGCAGGAAGAATTCAGGCTGTGCTTGAAGAATTCACCCCGGGCTTGGTGGCACCCACAGCAAAGGGCTCCAGCACCCAGATCCAGGGATTACTGCTGCACAAAGTCACCCAGGGCCCTGTGCACCTCCAGCTGAGGTCTAGGCAAGGTTTAACTGCACTTAGGCAGAGTTTAACTCCATGTAAACCCACCTCAGAGCTTTCTCCTCCAGGACTAGTTCTCAGAGGCACAAACTTTTCACCCCCAGTGAAGACACCACACCACAGTCCCACCACGAAGTGCTGAGGAGCATCAAGATGTTGGTCCCACCTTCCCCCTCTGCCCACGCCCCCAGAAAAAGCATCACTGAATCTTGGGCTTGTTTGGTTGGTGGTTTGTTGGTTTTTTTTTTTAAGGAAAACTGTATTTTTGTGAAAATAGACTTTATTATAATAAAATTTGATATGAAATAAAAACACACCGTACCACCACCACTGCGCTGGCATCACCCACAGACCTCACACACCTGCCCTTCTCCAAACACAGCACCCACTAAAACATGCAAAGAAAACACACCGGAAAGGGTAGAAACCATGGAGTACAAAAAAAAACTCTTCTGTGGCTCAGAAACTCAGCTCAAGGGACACATCATCTTGTATGAAAATAGCTGCAAACTCTCCCTTCCCCAGCTCTGCTCTCCAGGTGAGGAGCAGCCAGCTTGGAACAGCCAAAGAAAAAGTGAGAAAGAGGCAGGTGGAAGAGACATAAATAAATAAATAGATAAATAGAGAGATAAATAATAAATAAGGCGGAGTCCCCAGCCAGTGTGTGGTGGAGGTGAACCAGCCAAGAGCAGCTTTAAGAGCAGCCCACCCCTCCAGGCAGAAGAAGTGAGCCCATCCCATCAGGGGAGGGCTCCTTCCTCCCCAGGACCCCTGGTGCTGAGCCATGACTGAGGCTGTGGGGGATGCTCCGAGGCACAGCTGCATTATTTACAGGTTTACAGTACAAAGAACTCACTCAATCAGCCCAGAGACAGCCAGAGAGGGGGGTGAGGGGGACAGAAAAGTGCAAATTCTCTTTGCGGGGAGTGAAGGAGTTGACACGACCTCCTTTGGAGCAGAGGAACATCAGGGGGGGGTGGTACAAGGGGTCTCTTCCTAAAGGGGCTGGGGCTCTGCTGGGAAAAGCCAGTTAGCTAATACAACCAGAATATAATCTTGAAATGAAGATATTTACAGGGACCTGGTGCATCCAGGGCTGTGTGGGGCAGGACACACTGCTGGGGAGGTAGCTGCACCCCAGAGATGAGGCTTCACCCCCCCCACCAGTGCTGGGACACTGCTCAGAGCTGCTGGGTGGGCACCCAGGGCTGGGCTCTCAGCTCCCACACCCACTCAAGACTTCTCTCTATTCCACATATTTTTTCCCCTATGAAAATACTCTACTCAGCTTATTGCAGAGGGTTTCTCCTGAATTTCCAGTCCCTGCATGCATTGCACAGTCTTTAGAGGACAATAAATCCCTCGTTAGTTTTTCTTACTGGACCCAAGTTTCTTGAAGAGCTTTTTGCCCTTGAAGAAGAAGCTTCTCTTCTTTTTACTGTGAGCAGGAACTTCACTGCACCTGAGAAGAGCCAGCTCTGGACACTGCTCCCCCATCACAAGGCAGGAAGGTGGTGGAGCAGGAGGAGTTGGTGAGGAGTCCCTCTGAACAGACCCATCTGGATTCAACTGAGAGGGAAGAAGAGAAAACAAACAAAAAAAGCATAAGTTAGAGCTTGATAAAGAGCATCATGTCAACAAAGCTCAGCCAGAGGTCCCTGTCTTCCCCCACCCCTCACCCTGCAGGGCTCAGCCCCTCTCTGCACTTGCAGATCCAGGTAGGAAGTTTCCAGGGGAAACTAGAGACCAACCAGAGGAGCAGCTGAAGGACCTGGGGGGGTTCAGCTCAGGGGAGACCTTCTTGACAGCTCTAGAGCAGGAGTGTGGGGAGGCGCAGCTGAGGGAGCTGGGGGGGTTGAGCCTGGAGAGAAGGAGGCTCAGGGGAGACCTTCTGGCTCTCAAATCCCTGCAAGGAGGTTGGAGCCAGGTGGGGTCGGGCTCTTCTCCCAAGGAACAAGTGACAGGACAAGAGGTTGTGATGTGAAGGCCCCTGTGCAGCCAGGGCAGGGGAGGGAACCACTGGAAGCTACTGGAAACTATTTTCCTGGCAAAGGTGGGACAGTTTTAGGGCAAATTTGCATCCCAGCAACCCCTAGACAATTTCTCCTGCCTGCAAAACGAGAGGTGGGGACCCAAACCAACCCACAAATGTCCTGTTTATTTCCTGCAATGAGGATACTGCAATATCAAAGTCATTATCAAATACTGAACAGGTAAAAAGGAGACAATTAGCAGTTTCCTGGGGTTGTGGCTGATTCCCAGCCATGGTATATGATGCCCAGGCAGATTTCCACACACAGGGACATTCTCACACATAAAAACATGAGCAGATATTCTCAGGGGTCTCTATAGGGCAGAAAAGCAACAGAACCTGTTCACAGATTCATCACAAAACTAAAATTAGGGTTTCTTCTCTAAGAGACACATGAAGGAAGAATTGCTCTGTCAAGATCAAGATAAAATCTATTAGGGTTAAGAGAAGAGTCGTGTTGGTTTTCAGGGGGTGGTTTTCCCTGTTGCCTCAGGTATTACTGATCTGCCCAACTTCAGGAAAACTATGTCTGAAACTAAGCAAAAAAAACCCCCCACTGCCCCCCAGAACCTCCCTCAGCCCCAGAATTGTTTAAGTGCTCTCAGACAGAACAATTATCCACACAGGGTTGGGTTTAGGGACTAAATGTTAGGAATTTCAGGACTATAGGCAGGAAGGAGTAAAATCAAGAAGAATAAACCACAGGCTGTGCTCAGCCCCAGCAGGATCTTAAAAAACTCAACAAATCTTTGGCTGCTGCTGGGTTTGAAGAGTGGCAGAAGGGCCTGGCAGGTGTCTCCTAAACCTGAGCATCCAGTCCCATCAGAGTCCCCAAAACCAGCAGATAATTGTTCCAAACAACTGGATTTCATGTGCTGGACAGCTTGGACTGAAGACAGAACCAATCTGGCAGCTAAAGGTTTGCCAGCAGAGGGTTTGGAGGTAGCAGAGCCCCAAAGCAACCTGTCAAACTACAAGCAAGAGAAGGAGTGAAGTCAGGTGCAGGACCTTCTAATAATATGCTAGGCTGGGTGGGAGATTGGAGAGGTCTTCTCACACAGACTTACATGGTTGCTCTCTCTCTCTATGTACCATTCATATCTATCACTGGACTCTTCTCTTCCTCATTCTCTGAAGAAAAGAACCATCACGGGTGCAGAAATAAATACAGGACATCAATTAGCAATCAAACACTTTCTGAAGGTGCTTTACAATCACTTCTTGGACAGCAACTGCACAGCACAGATGCAAAAAATGTTCATTCCACAGCCACAGCACTAAAGCAGCTGCCCTGGGGTGTTGTGGGGCCCTAGTTTGTGACCAGAACTTCTTGGATTCTCCTCTTTGTGCTGTAGTTTGTGTTGCTCCATCTAGTCCCCAAACATCACCAGTTTGGGAGTTAAGCTGTCCCCTGAAGGGAAGTCTTCAAGAAGAGCTCCTAGCACCCTTGGAGCATCTCCCATGGGATGAACTGAGCTGCATGCAATAATTTCCAGGATGCCAGCAGAAGCTGCATGCTGAGCAGTGCCCACTCTCCAGCCACACCCCAGCTGGGGTGTCTGCACCATGCAGGCTCACACCACCTTACCTGGCTCTCAGCACTCAGGGGAAAAGCTTCTTTATCTTTAGCCTGAAGCTCCTTGCCCGTGCCTCCATCTGAAGCCACAGCTTCCAAGAAGTTGGATGGGACAAGCCCTCTCTGCTGGTTCAGCTCTCCCTGCAAACATCAAAATTCAGATCTCACATCAGGTTTCCTGCCTGGTGGAGAAATAATAAACAGAGGAGCAGTCCCAGGCAGAGAAGCCCAAGAGAAGCCCAGGAACACACCCTGCACTAGGCAGATAGGGGGTTATTTTGCCCAAAGCAGAATATTTTGGTTTATTTTGCTTTTATTTCCCTGTTTTCTGCTCTCTTGCCACTAGATGGACTCTGAGAACTTCAGATGCAGCCCCAGCATCTCCCCAGTCCCTGCACTTACATAATAGAATCCATCATCATCCATGGATCCAAACACAGTGATGACATCCCCAGCACTGAAGGTCAGCTCAGCCTGCAAAGAGCAAGAGAACAACAGTCACAGGAGCAGCACTGCCTGGAACTTCTCCCCACAAACACAAGGTCACCCCTGAGGGAAGGAGGTCACTGTGTCAGGACCTGCAGGACCAGGACAGAGCAGAACTGAAGGGGATAACTATGGAATAAAGTGCTAAAGAAGCATTTCATGTGTCAAGAGCAAAGACTGCTTCTCAAACCAATTTAACAAGGCTTCAAAATAGATCTCTTATTCTGGAAAGTGTTGAGAACAAGCATCAAAAATACCTTTCCTTTCAATGCAAGCACTAAATCCTCTCCTTTCTTTAAATGCAAGCACTAAATCCTGCTCCCCTGGGTGAGCCTGTTCTGTGTGCAATGCTCAGGGATCAGGCACTACCAGGAATCAACATCAAACAGGCTTAGCCACAAAAATATCATTTGAATTCTAGGTAGGGATTGCTTGAAAAGCAATTAAAGTCCATTAAATTGGAGCTAAGGGTTCTTGCTTGAACAAAGACCTACAAGACACACATCAAAAACCATCAGAGGGATATTGCTTCATATTTCCTCACAGGTAACTCAACACTCACCAGAGAGCACATTGGTAAACTCTACATTTTATGGCTTCACACAGCCCCTTTTAGCACTAATTTAGCCAAGCTCTAATGGCCTCTGTTGTGACCAAAGTGTCTTGGGACAGAAGAAAAAGAGAGAGAGGAAAAAGAACCCTCTAAAAGGAGGGAGTAGCTGGTGGTTACCTCCACATCTGCATTTGGAGAGCTCTCCTTAGGGTTGTAGTCAAAGACAGCCACCATGCTTCGAGGAGGCAGCAGCTCAGCTTCCAAGTCTTTATGCTTCTGGCCTGCAGGACAAAAATAAAACCAAGTATCCTGAGTGGGAAGTTGTAGGATAAAATCCCAAATCACAGCATCTCCCTCCCCATTCTTGGAGTTTTCCCTCATTCAGGGGGGAAAACAAATGGGAGAAAGATCTTAGAGGCCCTGGAGACTTCTGATAAAGCATTTTTCTGATCTCCTGTATCACCTCACAAGCACAGAAAAGGGGATAACTCCCCACCCCAGTGTTTTGTTTTATGTTTTCTATTTATACACACACAGAGGAGGCTCCTTATAGTGTCCTAAATAGAGGTTTCTCCTCCCTCTCATGCAATGAGCTACAAAATTTGTCCTCCAATTGCCAGGGAAGCAACAGCAGCCCTGGACAACATGGAGCAGCAGAACTCAGCACGATGGGAAGCACAGGTCCCATCACCCAGGGAACTGCACCTTCACTCAATGCATCCTCTCAAGGCACCTTGGATTTAAAGGTAAGAGATTTCCCTGCTCCTCTGAAGCACAACCACGTGTGCCCTCCACCTTCAAACACTCCCTGTTGAGTCAAAGGCCACTGCAGGCACTACTAATTAAAGGAAATAAAGCTCTTTTCCTGAGAGAATGGCCATTTAAGCAGCACTACAGGGTCTTGCTGTACAACGTGTCTGTATCTACTCATAGTAGGATTATCTACTCATGCATTATCTCCTCAGAGGAGGAAAGAGCCATTCTCACCTGGAGGAGACTTGTACTTCTCCTGTTTATCCAGACCTGCTGGAAGAAGAAGAAGAAGAAAATGCCTCATCAGAGAGAGTTCATCTTCCAACAACCACCACAGAACACAACCCCACAGATAACAATCAGAAGACCAAAGACCAAGGCAGCAAACACCAGAAGCAAACTGTTCATGCAACTCAAAGGCTACACCATGACTTGGGGACTCAACAAGAAGCAGAGGTCAAGCTCCAAAACTATCAAAGACACCACTCTGGTTAAAAACTTAACACCAGCACAGGGATGGGCTCTCTTCCCACTTCCTAGCAGTCGTACAGAGACAAACATCTGAGGGCCCTGTAAGCAAGCAGTAGAAATTCAAGGCAGCCTGTAATCCTCTAGCAAAAGTCAAAGCAGCAGCAGGGGGTGACACAGACCTTTCTTGGAGCGTCTGGGTTTTGGAGGAGGGACGGTTGGGCGGCGTGGAGGTGGAGAAAATGTGCCATTTCCTTCATCAAAAATCCCCAAAAAGCAAATAAATAGACAGAGAGAGACAGTGAATGGAAAGTGAAAAGCATCCTGGAGAGTGAACAGGCAAGGGAGCAGCATGACAGGCCTCCCCTGGGAAGCAGACACCATGAGCTCCAGGGGCAGAGCCCAAATATCTCCATTTGGATGAGGCATGAGCCACATCCCCAACACACAGAGAAATCCACGTGGGATTTGTGCCCATCAGCCACACCACAGCACACGTCAGACATTGCACTGCACTGGACGTTGCAGAAGCAGCATCAGAAGGATAAAATGAACCCTTGTACCATTAACACCTGAAATACACCCAGGGAGGTGCAACCCCAGGAGCTCACTCGGGTGGGAAGGGATCTGGGGGGGGTCAGGACTGGATGAGTCCTCAGATAAGCTGCAGGAGCTCCCTGATCGTCCCCTTCAAGGTATTTTCTTAGGTATGAGGCTGTAACATGGGTTTATGCAGCAGGGTCTAGAGCAGGAGTGTGGTGAGGAGCAGCTCAGGGAGCTGGGGGGGTTGGGCCTGACAGCACGACTGAGCTTCCCACACTTCAGCAAAGTGATTCTCCCCCTCTGGGAGGGGATTCTCCTCCTCTACTCCACCCTTGTGAGACCCCACCTGGAGCTCTGTGTCCAGTTCTGGAGCCCCTAGGACAAGAAAGATCTGGACGTGCTGGAAGGTGTCCAGAGAAGGGCCACGAGGATGGTCAGAGGCTGGAGCACCTCTGCTGTGAGGACAGACTGAGAGAGTTGGGGTTGTGCAGGCTGGAGAAGAGAAGGCCCCGAGGGGACCTTCTGGTGGCCTTCCAGGGTCTGAAGGGGGCTACAAGAAAGCTGGGGAGGGACTTTTGAGGCTGTTGGGCAGTGGTAGGACTGGGGGGAATGGGTCAAAACTAGAGGTGGGGAGATTGAGATGAGATGTTAGGAAGAAGTTCTTGCCCAGGAGGGTGGGGAGACACTGGCCCAGGTTGCCCAGAGAGGTGCTGGAAGCCCCATCCCTGGACATTTTGAAGGCCAGGCTGGCTGGGGCTGTGAGCAACTGCTCTAGTGGGAGGTGTCCCTGCCCGTGGCAGGGGGTTGGAACTAGATGATCTTTGAGGTACCTTCCAACCCTGATGATTCTCTGAAACCTGCTGACAGGAGTGCAGCACCCAGGCTGAGGAGATACAGTACCTATGCTCTCCATGGGGGTCTCAGCAGGCAGGAACCCTTGCTTCAGGAGCTGCTTCTTGATTTCATTATTCTCCACCTGGACTTCTGACACCATGTTGCAGGGAATGTACCCCTCCCTTCCTCCACATTCCCCCCTGTAAAAGCCATCAGCATCCTTGTCCCCACACACCTGCAAGGGAAAAGGCAGAGCAGAGGCTGGGGCTGAGATGCACAGAGAAAGGAGAAAGGGAAACTCCCAAGATGAAGGAGGTTTTGCCTCCCAAAGGTTTATGCTGTCCCTGGAACACCAGACAGGGTGTGCTCTTACTTTCAGGATCTGCCCCTCCTTAAACGGGAGCTCCTCTTCTGCTGCATCAGGGTTAGGAGACATGGAAACGGGATCATAGTCAAAGAGAGCCACAAATATCCTAATGCCATCATCTTTCACAGAGGCTTCTGCAGCAGTGCTCCTGGGAGGACCTGTGCAGGGAGAGGAGACACAGAGAGAACATCAGCACCACTCCCCTGCAGCCCAAATACTCCCTGCACAGCCCAAATACTCCCTGCACAGCCCAAATACTCCCTGCACAGCCCAAATACTCCCTGCACAGCCCAAATACTCTGCCCCTCACTCACTCACCTGGACTAGAGAGCAAAGGTTTCTGCATTTGGCTTCTTCTGATGCTCTTGCTCACTCTCCTGCTGGTTGCCTGCCAGGAGGCTGTGCCAGGCAGCTCCTGGCCCCTGGGATCTCTATTGCCAGGTGCCTGCAACAGGAACCAGCAGAGAGTTAGTGGCAGCCTCTGCCTCGTGCCTCCCGTGAACAGTGCTCAGCCCAAATGCACTCCACAAAGAGCAGCACATCCAAATGCAACATTCCTCTTCAGGGACACTCTAGAGCTGGAAATACCAAGGGAGGTGGCAAACAGAAGTGACCAGAGGGCAGACACCCTGCCAGGCACCACTGGTGAGTCCCTTGGTGAGCGTGAGGATGCAGGAAAGGACATTTCAAGGGGAGGCAATGACACGGACAGGTCACCATCTACAGAAAGCTTTCAGAGCTCAGCTTATTTCACCAGGGATTTCCATCTGGGGTCCCACAGCCTCCTGCCACGGGGAGGAAAACCCGGTGTGAAAAGGAATACTGCACCAGTGACACAGTCAGTCAGCAGGAGAAGCAGAAGCAGCTACTACAAGAAAAGCCACAGAGCAGCACAGAACTACAGAACCTCTCAGGTATTCTTCCAGACAATCCTAGAGGAGGAGGGGTCCTTTCTCTGGACAACACTGCACAAAGCAAGATACAGGCAGGCCAGGGAAGCAGAGGGAAGCTAACGCCACTGCAAGCTGCTTCAAAGCCAGAATAGGAAAAGTCACCCAACCCTTTTGTGCAAGGAGGTGCTACGTATCCCCTTCGAAGGATGTTCGAGCCTCCTTCTCCAGCCAGGTGACTTACAGTCCAGCTCCCAGCCCTGCTCCTCAGAACCGCTCTCACATCTCAGAGCTTCCTTCTCCCGGCAGGAGAACCGCAGGCGCTGCCTCGGAGACCCAGCCCACTCCACGCTCTGCTCTTCCAGCAGCTCCAGCCTGCTCAGCTCCCTCCTGCCATCTGCGTGGACAACCTCAGACTGCCCGGAGCAACCACTCCAGTCCCCCTGAGAGCTCTGGGACCTCTCTGGCCAGAGCCTGCTCTCCGGGGGGGATGCACAGGTGGAATCCTGCTCGTCTTCAGAGTCATACTCGATGTCTATTTCCAGGCTCCTGGGGCTGGAGCAGCGTGTTGCCATCACAGCAGGTTCTGCAAACCCCGAGCCTGCTGCTTTCAGCTGGTTCCTCCGTAAGCTGCTTTGCCTGGCACGACTGTACAGATCAAAGCCCTCCTTGCCACCAGCACTGCTCACAATGTTCAGCTCTTCCCTGAGGCTTGGGGCTCGGTATAACCCACCTCCCATCTGGCTGCAGTTGCCCAGCAGACGACTGCAGTGCTCTGTTGACTCACTCTGCCTCTTCCTACCCAGCTCAGGCCGACTCCGCATCTTCTCCCGATGATTATTTCCCTTCTTCTTGCTCCAGGCAGGACTTGCCCCAGTCCCAGACTTCGGATCGTTCTCCTGGTAGCCCCAGTTCCAGTTAGTCTTCTTCTGACTCCAGGATGGCTGGACAAAGGCAGGATTTGCATGGTCAGCATCCCCTCTGCTCTCCTTACCACCGTGCTCCTCCCTGGGAGCCTGAGCAGACAGCTCTGGGGAGGTATTGCTCCCATCCGCCTTCAGAAATGGCTCCTTGATGTTGAGCTGCTTCTCTGTCCTTCCTGACTGGTGGGTAAGAGCTCCCGAGGAGCCTTGAGGGTCTGTTTTTTCCTCCACACCACACTTCTCATCCTCATCTTCATCCTCATCCTCTGTCACTTCAGGGATGCTGAACAACTTCTTGCTGTGGTTCTTCTGAAGCGGGAGCTCCAGTATCCTCTCCAGGATCTCCTCATCGCTGTCAGTATCACACAGATCCATCTGTACCCAGCCCCCGAGAAAAGCCACAGCCAGGGACAAGCAAAGGGGAAAAAAGAGAGGAAAGAACCATTAAAAAGAGCAGTCAAGCTACAGCTGATTCCCTCCCAGCACAGCAGGATGGAGCGGCGACTGTGGTCGGCAGCGAAGCAAGGGTTGGAAGCACAACAGAGCAATGGGTCTTCTGGCAAGAGACAGATGGACCAGCAATGCAGCACAAAGCAAGAAAGGCCAATGCATGAAGAGCTCCCCTCCCAGCCTCTGCCTCTGCACACACAACCCCCTGCAGCACCTTTCATCCTGCCCACCTCATCCCCCACAGCTCCAGCATCCCCAGCCTGGGATGATGGGGCAGGAGAGGCTCAGTTCAGCTCCTCCAGGGCTGCTCACTGCACGTTAGAGCCAACTGGGTTCCTCCCTCTGCAGGGGTGAGTCTCACAGACTCTGCTCACCCACAGTCCTCCCTCACCTCTCTGTCCTCACACTGCAACAGAAAGAAGTGACCCTGTGCAGCAAGGCACCCCTTGGAGATGTTGCTGGTATGAGAATGGTCCTCCCCAGGCCCTTCCCATCATCTCTTTGAGGTCCAGCTCTGCAGTAATTAACTGTCTGCAAACCCAAGTCAACAGAGTTGCCACAAATAACCCATGAAAACCCTTTACCTCAGCACCTCCAGCTCTCCTGGGGCTCCTGCCATGCTGCACTGCACTTCCCTACCTGGGAAGCAGAACCTTCTACAGAAGGAGAAAAGGAGCAGCAGCAAATTTACTCCAGAATCATTACACCACCTGCTACTGGTGATTTACTGCTCACCAGGCCCATCCCAGCAGCCACACGGGTCAGCACCAATAAATTAGATGTTCTTCAGCCACATGAAATAAACCCAAGGGTGCTCTTTGGCTGTACAGGTACATCACATTTCCTGCAAATCTTCCTAATTTCTCAGTCATTCAACCCCAGCATTTTCCCTCATGCACATTGATCTCAACTGCTGTGATTTGTATGATTACACACCAGGCAGGCAGCTTGAAGCATGTTCCCTGTCCCAGAGGCATTTTAACACTTCAACTGATTGAACTTGTAACATGAAAGGACATCAGGACTTAGAGGGGGCCTTTAAGCAAGGTGGGGACAGGCTTTTGAGCAGGGCCTGTTGGGACAAGACAAGGGGGGATGGTTTGAAATTGAAAAATAAGATTTAGACTAGAGAGAAGGTAGAAATTTTTGACCCTGAGGGTGGTGAGAGCCTGGCCCAGGTTGCCCAGAGAGGTGGTTGAGGCCCCATCCCTGGAACCATTGCAGGTGAGGCTGGGCTCTGAGCAACCTGCTCTGGTTGAAAATGTCCCTGCTCAGTGCAGGGGGGTTGGAAATAGATGAGCTGTAAAGGTCCCTTCCAACCCAAACCATCCTGTTTATATGATTATCCACTCACAGCTCAGCTCAATCAATATTTCCTCACTTGCAAAGCCACAGCTCTGCTCCTACAAGCCACCCATTCCTACAGACAGCACAAAATCATCTGCGCTGAGTTATTTTTATATATTATATTATGTTTTCAGGACTGAGGCCAAAATATTCCATGCCTGTTTTGCCTCAGAAGTGAAGGTGGGTTGGTACTGGACCTATGACTTTACAGATTCCTGTGTGTTCACTGTTTCTATTAAGAACTCGATCAATAGGATTGATTTTTAACCCTGGGTTCCAAAGTTCACATTACACTGTGTGTTTTTCCAGCTAATTACACCCTGGGTACATTCATTACACACAAACACCCCTCCCTCTCACAAAGAACTAGCTTAAGACAACTGGGAGTAAAAGCAGAGCAGGTAGGAACTCAGCCAAGCACTGTTGGGAGCACTGGGCTCACACCAGCACCTCCTCCTCTGAGCTGATGACATGGGATGGCTGCACTGGCACTCCCCACAAGCATCACCCTGCTACAAGTTACCTTCTCCCCATTCTCCTGGTAACATGACTCTCCCTGGTCCCATTTCTTCTCTTCCAGAGCTTCTGAGGACAGTTCATCTTCTTCCTCCTCTTCCAAAATATCCGAAAGGTCCGAGCTACGGTTGTGCTCAGCAAAAAGGGTCAGCTGCCTTCTTCCCAGGTCAGACATCTTTTCTTCTTGCTATGGAAAAGCAAAACACATCTCCTCAGTCCTCTCAGGCACTTGGTTTCAGCAAGAAAGAAGCATTTAATCACTCTCTACACAAACAGCTAAAGTGTGGCAGGAAATAAACTGAGCAGCACCCACTGCAGCAACTGGCACACACAGAAAAAGCTTGCAGAAGACTGTAAAACCCAGGGTGCCAAATAAAATCCACACCCCTCCATGGGTATAGACATTCAACCAGGGTTAAACAAACCTCTCTTTTCCCTCTGGATGTTTCTTTCACCACCTCCTTGCCAGGGGACAACCTGGGCAACTCCTGGCAGCTGCTCCCACCCGTGTTTGGGTCTTGGAAGGTGTTCTCTGGCTCCTCAGCCTGGCTGGGGGAGGGCAGAGGATCTGGGCTCAAGTGCTTCTCCTTTGCCTCCTTCTCTCTGTCAGCACTAGGAGGTTTTGGTGACTCTTCCACAGAGCATGCATGGCAGGTGTCCACATGCATCTTCAGGCTACTGTTGGATGGGTTTTCCAGCTCTGGTGCTTTGCTTACAGATTGCTCCATCTGGGGAACAAAGCAACAAAAGGTCAATGCAAACAACAAAACCTGGGGGAGACACCACACACCACTTGTGTGCCAAAGGAGCCTCTGCCACCCCAAACCCTCTGACACAAACACTGTCACTGCAGTGCCCAGCTTCTGAGCTTTCTTGACTCTATTCCTGATCTGCCTCCACACATGCCATCAAGAGGTGGGATTCATCTGCTCCTGCAGCTACACAGCAGCAGCCAAGGCTCCCTGCCCATCTGCCAACCACTGGATGACAGCCCAAAGGCAACACAAAGATGCTCAGTGGCACTTTGGTCCGTTCCCCAAAACGACCCATTCTCCTTCCCAGCACACAGGGCAGGAGATGGAAGCTCTTACCTGCACCTCTGTCCCTTTGTCTTGCAGTTCTGCTTCCCTTGAAGGGATGGGCTCCGTGCCCTGGCTGGGGGGAACTGAGCTGCCAGCTTGCTGAGGAGGCACAGTCAGGCATTTCTTGTCTTGGGCAGCCTCTGATCCCTGGGGGGAAGTGCCCAAAGCCTCCACCAAGGAAGCCCTGGGAGAGGAGAGGTGAGGTGAAGAGGCTTTCTCTGGCAGAGGTCGTGCTGAGCCGCCGTGGCTGGAGGAGAGATCAGTCAATTTGGCATCTGAGCTTTCAGTGGGAGCTTTCTGTCGGAGCAGGGCTGCAGCTGGGTGGTGCACGGGGGGGCTGCGTGCAGGCAGAGAGCCCCTGGGGTCTCCACGGGACAGTCTGGAGGTGAAGGTGGTAGAAAGAGCAGAGACTGAAGGTGAAGGGTGGTGAGAAGCTCGTGGCAAGACGGAGGAAATCTGGGCTGGAACCGAATCCACCGACTCCCCGTAGAGGGACATTGTCCTCACAGAAACCTCCCGGCACGCCTGGAACATCTGGAGCTGGGACAAGTCCACCAGGACACTCCCAGCTGTTGGAGAAGTAACTTCTATTGCCTGCAAGCAGAAAAATCAGAGAGCAATTACTTACTGGGCACAGCTCAGAACAATTCCTGAAACCAATGACAGACCCCAAACCTCTGCATGTGGGAGCGGAGTCCCCATCCCTGGCGGGATTAAATGCCTGTAGATGTGGTGCTGAGGGACATGGGTTAGTGGTGCCCTGGCAGTGCTGGGTTAATGGTTGGGCTTGATGGTCTTAAAGGTCTCTTCTAACCTATGATTGTGTGATTCTAGCTGCACAAACAGTCTTGCACACATCAGCACAATACCTTCTGTCCATCTGCATACACAGCGTAGCCGGTGACTCGAACTCCATTGGAAGACCCTTCAGCATCAATGGTGACAGGCAACCAGCTGATAACCAGGATACCTGGGGAGGGACCAGCTTCTACCTGGACATCCAGAGGAGCATCAGGTGTACCTGGGAGAGAGCAAGAGGCCTTCCTTGTTTGCCTGGCTACAGCATAAATCTCAACTAAACCCTGGTTAGAGTCAAAGAGAAAACTCCCCCACCAGACTTGCCCCTGCAGGACTGCACTAGGACAGGCTAGTGTTGGGAAATGCCAGACAGAACCAGAGAGAAGGAGGTGCTCTAGTTCTGTGAAAGCTTTAAAGCACAGAAAACAACTTTGCAGAAGTAGCTGAGGCCAAGATGCAGCAAGCCTCAGAGCAAGGTCATGGCAAACCAAACCTTCCATGCCCCCGGCTCAAAACTCAGCAAAGGGGATGTCTTCCCAGAGCAAAGAAAACCAAAAAAGATAAGAGTAAATTTTGAAAAGAAAGGAAGAAAAACAGTAAGACAGAACAGTGCAGCACCTGAGGCTTGGGGAGCTAAGAAACCCTGCCTCCCTCTGCCCCAAGGCTTCCTGGCAAAGCACGGACAGAGAGCACTGCTCCAAGCACTCCATGCAGGGGGCACGACTGCTCTGATACCTGCTAGTGGGGTAGTGAAGTGGATCTCAGCTGAGTTCTGCTCCAGCCCCTCTGGGACCTCTTCCCAAGGTGTCTCCAAGGGCCGGGCCTCCAGCTTGGCAACGTACTGAGTGCTGGGCTGCAGGTTGTGGAAGCTGTACCAGTAGACCCCGGGTTTGGTCACGTCGCACTCCTCCCCGTTGAGATACACGGCGTGGGTGAAATTGCTGTTGCAGGGAAGCCACGAGACCTCTGCTGAGGTGGCCGTGACACTCCTGACCTTCAGCATGGTGGGGGCCAGGCAAAGGTCTTGGCCCACAAAGAAAGTGCACCTCAGCTTGTCAGAGCTGCCTCGCTCCGTCACCGTCTGCACGCACACGCGGTGAGCCCTGCTCTTCAGCTCCAGCCTCTCAATCACTGCTTTGGTCTGGAAGCCACTCTTGATGTTCTGACGGAGCTCTTCGTCCACGTAGATGTTGTAGCTCTGGATGTCTGGGCAGCCAGCTGGCAAGAGGGGTGGTTCCCAGCCTACTACTATGCTTCTGGCAAGCTGCTTGATCAGAGTCAGTTTTCTCGGGTAAGGCACTGCTGTGTGACTAACGGGCTCCTCCTGGTCTCCTTCTGCTCTACTGGCCAACGGACTGATGCTACTCTCTTCCATGGAGAAATCACTCTTATCTCCACTGCTGGTGCTTGCACTGACCAAACTTTTCTCCTGGTAGGAGCTATGGGTGAGATCAGTCAGCTCCGAAGGCAGAAAGGTCACGAGGTCATCATCTGAGACTCGCTCAACAAAATTGGAGGGGACCAGCCCTCGCCGGCCATCCATCAGCTCCCCTAAACAGAAAACAGGAAACCTGTTACCCACTGCCCTGCCACCCAGCTCTGAGGACAACGTGACAACAGCTCTGCTAGCTCAGAGCTGCGCTGCACCCAGCAATGGAAGAACATCTCTGGGAGGTTGTACCTGGCAGTGTCTTAGGGCTCCCCTAGTTAGGCCACAGTGAGGAGACTCAATGCTCCACACAATCCAGAGCCAACTAACTAGAAAGTTGTTTGGTGTCATGAGCTCAAGGGTTTTTTTCTTCTTCGTTATCCCACTTCCTCATCCCAGCTCTTTCACTAACTCCGGGGTCTTTCTCTAGCTTTCCCAAACTATGCAGGTGGATGATTTTACATCTTCTCCCAGCCATAGAGATTTGGGGCTTGCAGCACTTCCATCTTTCCAGCTCTGTATTCAGCTCTGGCCTTCTTTTTAAGTTCCCTCCTTTGTCAGGCTAGCTTCTGGAATAAAGATGTGCCAAAAGGCCCCATGGGGAGGACTGATACAACACTCCTGGTACGTGCAAGAACCACCAAACCAGTCAAATGAGCAGCACGCAGGGATCACACTTAACTTCCCCCTTTCAAACTCTACCTACAGCAAATCCATTGAAAGCAGGGAAAGCAGAAAAGGTTAGTAAAGAATAACCTTTTTATTCTTTAAACAACAAAAACACACACACAAATAAATAAATACATGAGAAGCTTGGAAAGAGAAAGAAAAGGAGGAGGCAGAAAAATCAAGGAGCAAGCAGTGCAACACAACATGCATTTGCCTCAGCTCTTGCAAAGCACCTCAGGAAATTAGGATCCCTCATTAAGCCAGCTCCACCAAAACTTCATTACAAATGTACAGCCCTCAAGCCTCAGTTGCAATCCCATCTGCCTGTTAGCCAAGCAGGATCATGTTTTCAGAGGTGCCCAAAGAGAAACAGGCTGTAGGACACCAAACAGGAGAGCAGCTGTAGTTTGGCTGCTTGTCTTACACCCTACCCTGCCAAAAAAACAGGAGGTAATGGAGACCACCAGCTACCTACAGACCTTGGCTCACTTGGAAAGAGGGGAACAGACCATCTGCAGAAGGTGCCCAGGGCTGAACAGGCTCCTCTCCATGGCTAGGGAGGAACCATATGGGGAGGAAAGCTGGAGCTCTGCTGAAAGCAGTGGCAAAATTCCCACTGCAATCACTAGAGCAGGATTGCATGGTTTAGATTTAATTTAAACATGACATAAATAAACCCTTTTCCAAGAAAATCTGCTCTTCCTCCTAACAAACTAGCTCTGGGCACAAAACCTTTACCTTGAGGCTTCAAAATTCAGTCAATTCCACTCTTGTTTAAGAGAGATCAGCTCTTGGGTCACATTTCACTCGACTCAAACACACCTTCAAAGAAGCCATCTTCATCCATGTCTCCATAGATGTAGATATATTCTCCAGCAGTCAGGGGAAGCTCAGCCTCTGGATTTTCATTTGGCCCATCAAAAGGATTGTAGCTGGAATATTTACAACAGGAAGACTTACTTTGTGTAGGAACCTTCACAGCAACACACTCAAGCTGGGGTGTTAGCTCAGGTTTCAATTCCCTGTGGCTGCATCCACTGTTTGCAAGCAGCAAATTCCACAGACAAAGGTCAAGACTCTACTTCAGCTTTTTATATGACTAATAACATATTGCTCCCTGTTCAAACAGCAGCTAGAAATAATTTTCTGAGTAGCAGATGCCTTGTAATGTCTGAAGGAACTGATTAGTGACTCAGAAAGTGCTTAAGAAAAGGTTGGAATTAGTAGATAAGTTGTAGGATTCTGCATTTCTATGATAAACATCCTTAAATTCACCTGCACCCCGAACTGTTCTTTCTACAGTTCATGCATTTTAAAGTTTTGATCAAGAAAAAAAAATACTGAAAACACCCTAAACTTTTGAGGTACACTTCACTTGCCATAAGGCTGGCAGCACAGAATCTCAAAATTCCCATCTTTAAAACCCTAAGAATGAACTGATCTGTGTAAGAATGTTACAGGAGTGAAAAAAAAAGGGTTCTAGCCTTTTTCTTTGTAATTATCCAGCCCTCAGGATGCCAGTTATAAACTCTTCAGTGCTGGAACTCCACATTTTAAAGCCCACTCCAAAATGATAAGCACATTGGTGATGGGATTTGGACTCCAGGCAGTTCTAACCTGCCTGCCCAGGAATCCTGGAGGGCCTGGATCACAGGAAAATGCCTCAGGAAAAGCATTATCTTTACAAGCACCTACTGCCAATTCCTGCTCTTGAGTTCTCAAGAGGGATTTCAACGTGCCAAAGCAATGTCATCCTCCTTATGGGCCCAGGATTGACATAAAAACACAGATCACATTTATCTGCTCCTCACAAGAACCACCCCAGTTCTACTGCACAGTGGAGGAGCTGAAGGATATTTCAGTGCTCTTTGAATTATAAACAGTGATTTGGGTTTGACCACGATGGCTCAGTGGACAGCAAGAGTTATCAGAAAACTCCGAGTTTATTCTGGGCATGTTTTGGTCCTTTCAAAATTAAAGCCAGAAAGAATTTGGCCAAAAACTTTAAGAATTCTGGGCTGGAAGTTTCTTAATTGTTGGATTAAGATTTCTTGGAGAAAATTTCTTGGAGAAATGAGACATTCCAAGGAATGTTTTCATTCCAACTCAGTTTTCCATCCAGTCTCATATTAAAACAAGTAATATACATGGTAAGATACATGGTCTAACCCCAATGGTGATGAATCCTAGAGAAGAGTGTGGGGTAGACAACTCTGAGATGAGCTGTCCAGCCTCACAGACCCCAAGAAATGAGCCAGTACCTGTATCGAGCTAAGAACACCTGGAGCTTTGCAGGGCCTTGGCTGCCTGGCTCTGGCATCAGAGAGATGCTGTCAACATCCAGTTCTTCCATTTCACTTGCAGTGTCCACCTAAAATCAGGAAAGATGAAGGGTATGATGTGGTCCAAGGCAGACTCTAAAGGTTTGGACATCAGTGAGCAAACCCTCTAAGCTCACGTGTGGTGCCAGCCTGGCCACTGGGCTAAGGAGCAGCTGGCAGAGTGACTTTTAAGGTCACTTCACCCTAAATTGTCTCATCAAGTGATGCCCAGCAGAGTGTGAAAGACTGAAGTGAACCCTATGTAAGAGTTCCTGGGGAGGAGAAGCAACAACCACCTATGAGATATTGGTGACACAAACAAGCAAAGCCCATTAGTTTCATCCCTCTGCTAGCACGAACTCAGCATCTTCTCATGGTTTCTTTCACCAAGTAAAAATTTTAACACCTAAAAGCCTCAGCAAAGAAGTTTGAGCCCCTCATCCACAGCTCAAGGCCAAAAATAGCCTGGACACAGCTCCTCAGCCTGCTAAAAATAACAGTTTGTGGCCTCTCTGTGTTTTAAAGGTGGCTGAGATGTCACAAAGCAGCTTAGCAAGAGCTTTCCCACACTTCCCACCAATCCCTGTCCCCACCCCACCCCTTCTCCAAGCTCCCAGCACTCTCTCTAAGCTGTTGTTCCCTTCCTGGAGCACAGGAATATGTTCAGAGGAGCATTACAAAGGCATCTGAGGCCTTTCCCATTTTTTCCACATTTTCTTCAGGCAGCTGGGAGGGAGTGGCTGCAACATTACTGGTGCTCCCAGCAATCTATTTATCCCCTCCTGGCCAGAAAGCAGAGGCTGCAGAGAGGAATCCCACACTGACCTCTGGGGTTGGGCAGGATTTGGGACTGTTGTGCATGGATTCTGATTTTGAAGAGTTTGGCTGAGATTCCCCCTTCTTGGCTTGCTTCTGAGAGCTGGTAGAAGCAACTGGGGAGCTAACAGGGGCATCAGGTGCCTGCTGGGATGACTCCAACTCCTCAGTCTCTTCATTGTGACTCTTCTTGGTGCTCTGGGGAGCGAGCAACCCAGGAGCAGTTGGTTCTGCAAGGAAATAATCTATTACTTCCAGCCACGGACAGAATATGAGAGCAGCAGAGAGCACCACAGTGAGCAAGCAGCTCATGGCTCTAAAAATGTGCCTCATTTAACACTGCAACAAACTGGGCTCTCTTTGGTCAGGGAAATGCCAAGTTCTCTTTATAACTACAAAATAAACCAAGGGAATTTACAAGAGAGAGAGGCAGAGATCCCAAAAAGTTAAATTATTGCCTTTACACCTTCCCATTTACACAAACAACAGCTCATGTGTCAAAATACCCCCGGGTGCCTCCAGTAATTACCCTTCTCCCAGTGGGGCTGTGGGGTGGAGCTGCAGAGGGCCAGAGGAAGCTCAGAAGTCACCAGTGTGGAGGTGAGCAGGTCGATTTTCCCCGTTTGAAGCCGGAATTGCTGGAGTTCCTGAGCCAGGAGGCTGAACTGCTCTGTCTGACTGCGACACTGCTCCTCCAGATCCTTCACCCGGGCCTGACAGCAGAGAAACAAGATGAGGCACAAAAAAAAAAAACCACCAGCAAGGCTTCAAAAAGCATCTGCCTTTGCTGCATCTCTTCCATGGGTCTCTTATTCCAAGGACCTCAAGGTGTGTCCCGCCCAGGAACTGGCAGCACCTACAGGATCTTGGAAAACTTAAGACTCATCTAAAAGACTGACTGCAAGCTCAGCTAGGAATGACCCCTGAAATCAGAGAATTGTCAGGGTTGGAAGGGACCTCAAAGATCATCTCGTTCCAACCCCCCTGCCATGGGCAGGGACACCTCCCACTAGAGCAGGTTACTCAGAGCCCCAGCCAGCCTGGCCTTAAATGTCAGGTTTGAACTTCAAGCCCTGCACGAGACCAGATGAGATGAGTTAAAGAGAAATAAGCCTTGAAATAAAAAGACTGGGAATGCTTTGCATGTTTATTGGAGCATTAAAATAACACCTCAAAAAAGGAATGGCTCCCCCAGTGCTCTGTCTCATCCATCACCCACCAAGCTCCCAAAACCTCACCCTGGCCTCTCCACTATTCTAGGCAGGACCTCTCCAAATCTTGGCTCCTCCAGGCACTAGGAAGTGGAGGAAGCATCAGCACCCTGGTCTGTGTTGCAGGCCATGTCTTTGATGAGGGCAGCCCACAGGCTTTGCCACCAGGCCCTACAGGGATGATTTGCTCCAGGAAAATGCACATCAAGCACAAGAAAGCTGCATCTCAGCAAGATGGGCTGCAGGAGACCCTTGGGGAAATGCTGTGGAGAGGGAAGGGCACATTCCTGCTAGAAAATCATCTGTATTTTCTAGTGTTCTCTTTCTGCTGTCTCTAAATCTTCCCCTTCCAGAATGTGGCTGAGTCCTGGCTGTCTCTACACACCCTCACATAGTTGCAGGCACATCAATTCCCAGGGGAATTCAGCTGCTCCTTTCCCTCTCCTCACTCTTCCACCACACAACAACTGACTCTGGCTTCCCAGGCAGGGATCCTGTGCAGACCCTGCTCATGCACTTCAGGTAATAAGTAACCCAAACCCACTAGTGCTGGATGGGAACACAGCATCTGAGCAGCAGCTGAAGAACTGAGTCAGTGCAGAGCAGATTTAATGTGGTGCCTGGCTGAGGTGCAGGCTCTGCCTTGCAGGAGATGACATTTGTTCCCTTTTCTCTCTGGGCTGAGATCATGCCAGGCTTTGTAGTCACTCATCTCATGGCTCTGCATAGGTAAGAGGCAGCAAATCAGGTGATCACGTTGTGCTCCTGAAAATTTTCCATTCCACAAAGTGTTTTCCAAGTGTCTTTTTCTCCTTCTAACTTAAAGAAATAAATCATGCCTTGAAATATTACGTGAGACAGAAAGTCTGGGCTTTAGGCAGCTCTAAAAATAACACTTCTGACCTGGATAAAGCTCTCAGAGTACCACAAAAATCTTTCCAGCTCACTCCCTACCAACTAACAAGGGTGCATGTATTTTTATTTTGTTTTAAACATGTCAGTTGATCACTCGTTCCCTTCACAACTAGCTGGGCACTCTCAGCCCTTAAAGGGAAGCCTGGGGAAGTGTCTGAAGTCTGGAAAGAAGCAGCTACCTCTGAACTCGAAGAGAATATCAGATGCCACGAGCAACTTCCAGAAGTATCTGCATCCTGCACTTGCTCAGAGCCAACTCCTTGTTCAGCAACCTTGTTCCCACCCTGGGATGCCTCTTACAACATGAGACAGGTAGAGGATAACTGCAGGCCCAGAGGGTTTTGCCCTGAGCCAGCAGATGCATCTGGCTATTGTGTTTAATAGCATCAGAACAGCACCTTGGTTCTGTAAACTTATTAATCACACCATAAATCCATTTATACTGGCAGCCAAGCCAATAGCCTGGATAATCCACAGTTTAATTCTGAGATATCTAATTAGTCAGGTGCCTTTTGTTATTCAAAACAACAGACAAACACCCTGGAAGAGTTCCCACCATGTCATACCCAAAACATCCTTCCAGGGGGGTACTTCACACACAGCTGGGCAAGCAGCAAGTTTCCAGGGCAGTGCTGGGGGGCAGGGGACAAGGGAGAGGAGCTTAAGGACACAGCCAGGAGCTGCAGGGAACCAGCAGGAATCAAGCCTCAGACACAGAAGAGAGAAGAGACTTTTGTGTCTGTGCCCACCCCAAAAGAGGGACAAAGAGGAGCCTCACACCAGCATTGTTACCAGAAGAGGCTGCAAGAGCAGGGAGCAGAGCTTGGTGTGCTCAGTTCAACCACCACTTCAGGAATTCCCTCTGATTTTCCACACCAAGCTAGACCCAACCACCACCAGGCTCAGCTTTATCCTCTCAGACACTCTCCTTCCTGGTGAAGTGTTCCCTAGAACACTCTGACAGATGATGTTCCCCATCGAGATGTCCCTTGATACCTTTCTCTTGATGTTTGTGAGGTCAGAGATCACTTGAAGGGAATGCTGCAGGTCTGCAGCCCAAACTCCTGCTCAAAGCATTAAAGGAACATCCCTAACTCCACAGAGATGTGGGAGATGCTCCTACACACCCTAATAACACCCTGGAGCTGGTCTCAATTCCTTCCCTAAAAGTTCCCACCCCTGGCCTTGCCTTTTTGACCAGACTTGTGAATTAGGCTGATATTTAAAGAAAAACACCCTTCCCAGACCTTCCTGCCACCACGGGGACTTCAGAGCCCACCCCTGGGCAGGTTTACTCCCTGCTGCCTCTCCTCCACACACCTACCTTCCCCCAGCCAGTGTTACCTGTCATTTAATCCCTCAGGAGATCTCCTCACAGCTTTTTCCAGCCAGATCTGAAGGTGACTGTTGAAAGTAGTTTCCTACTCTAGTTTTCCATTTCTCCTTCTCTGGGGGAGTTTCTAAACCTGCCTGGATGGGCTCTTGTGTATCCTGCCCTGGGTGAACCTGCTTGGGCAGGGGGGCTGGATGAGATGATCTCCAGAGGTCCCTTCCAACTCTACCATCCTGTCATTCAGCTACAGAACCCATCAGTTCCATACAGGCCTCCTCTCCAAATCACTCAGCACAGCTCCCAGGCTAACTTCATCAGTTACTACCTCTTCACAACCTCCACTTCCCACCTTCCAAGCAATTACAAAGCCAACAAGACCCATCTTCTTCTCCATGACACCTTCATTTGCAATGACACCACCATTGCCTTTGGGTTGTGGAGTAAACACTTCACTCCTGGACTGCAAGTAGCTCCCAGAAGATCTTTAAATGTCTGTGACATGGGGAGAAGCTGCACAGCTGGACAGCTCTAAAAATCTGGAAATGCCAAGAAAATAAAGCTCCTAATTCTAATTTGTTGAGAAAGCAAAGCATTTAAACAGAAAAGCAGCTGCTCCATCAAACTCAGAGTGGTAGCTCCTTTAATTACATTTATTTTCTTGGAGGTGACACTCTTGCAATCTTTTCCAGAGTATAGTTAAAACAAGAAGATCAAGCAACTGTCAAAGTCAGGACAGAGAGGAGGAAAATGTCCTGTTTGACAGAATTATAGCAGTACCTGCATGCAATCCAAAGTACTCTGGTAGCAAGAAGAAAAGCAAAAAGAGATATAAAACCACATCAGCAGTTACTCTAGCCAAAAATCAACAGTCTGCCAAAGACAATCCAACCCTTGGTTTGAGTGAAATTGTTTTCTGACTGATTTACAGTGTCTGCCTTGCTCCACACTGAGACTCTCACCTCATTCCCAGCAGCATCTGCTTGCTAAACAAAACAAAAGCCAAATCCCACATAGCAAATGCACAGATAAAAGAACCAGGCACTTTATGAGGGCCTTCAAATCACAACATGCTTTGAGCACAAGCTGCCCCATCTGCCATCACTCCTAACCCAAGTCTCTGGCAGCAACTAAATCACCAGTTCCAGGCTTTGGTGCTTTGCCTTTGGAGCTCCAGGAACCCACAAGCCAAAGTTTTCTCCAAAGTCACCCTGATAAACACTGAGATGATGCAAATCAAAACCAAAGCAGTGGCAACCAAACCCGTGGCAGCAAGAAAAGTGACATTAAGAACAGAAGACACCAAATCTGCAGCCCCTGTTTTCTTCTGCCTTACCTCTAGAAGCTGCACTGCTCCTTCATGTTCTCTCTTTGCCTCTGCCTGTGCCTACAAGTAAGGAAGAAATGGAGTAAATAAGCAAGCAGCCTACCTAGATTCACTTGTTCTGTCATCACCACCTCCACAGACCATTACAGGTGTAAAACTGAGCAGACTGAAAGCACAATTGGTCTTTGGACTAAAATTCTGTACAGACTGAAAGCATTTTAGTCTTTGGACAAACAGGGAGAGATCAGAAGTGCCTCTCATGGCTCAAGAGGTCACCCAGACACAGACACTCTTCCCTGGTTTAGTTTATCCTGTAAACTCAGGATAAACAAGGAAACAAGTCCCATCATTTTCCAGGGATCCAGAGAGGAAAAGATCCACCCTCTCCTACCTGCTGCAAGCGTCTGACCTCCTCTTGCTTCTCCTGCAGGACTAGCAGTGCTTCCTTGTGCTCCACTTCCAGCTGCTGCCTTCGCTCAGCCACATTTCTCATGTGCTGCAGAACAATTCAGAGACAGCTGAATTGACCCACAATGTCACAGCAAGGGTGACAATCCTGACACACTGTCCTGTGGCCTATCGTGGGCCAGCAACTCAACGTGGCCTCTATTTCAGGTCATCATTAAACAGAGGAGGAAGAAAGAAACTCTCACTACAAGCCAGAGAAACACGGTCAAAGAAAACTCCTCAAATCAGTGGTGGCCACTTTATTTCTCCTCCCACCCAAGCCATAGAATGGTTTGGGTTGGAAGGGACCTCCAAAGGTCATCTAGACCAACCCCCTGAAGTCCCTTTCTAAAGCACCTCTGCCCACTTTGGGAGGCCATGTTTAGGATCTCGCAGAATTCCCAATGGAAGCACAGAGACAAAAGAATGGACAAAAAAAAAAAGCCAAGAGACAACACGTGCCACCCAAAAGCAGCATGAACTGTCTGGACAGTCTTCCCAGGCATGTGGACACCCTACTGACCTTCAGCACCTGCTCTAGATTCTCCAGCTTGGTTTGGAGTCCTTGATTCGTCTGAATTACTGAATCCCGTTCCTTGGTAACCAAAACCACCTGCAATTTCAGGTCAGCATTCTCAGATTCAACCTGAGGAGAAAGGACTTTCCATGAGCACAGGCAGCCACAGGTATAAATAATGGAAGAGAATTTATTTCTCTAGCTCAACAGGTTGTTTTGCAGAGCTGCTTTTACTTGTAAGGACACCAAAATCATGACCCTTCCCTCACTCTGGCTTCCCCTCAAAACACAGACATAAATATTTCTCCCACTCCTCAGAGGGATGAATGATTTATTTGCACAAACCATTTCTCCCATTTGCAAAGGGGAAAGGAAAATGGGATATGAACAAGCTACATGCTGAAGAGATACATGAAAAAAGCACAAAGCTCTACAAACATTTCTAATGGATGCCAGGATTAAACCCAGAAGAGCAGGGGAAGTTCAGTGGCCTCCTGAAATTCCATCCACCTCCTCCACTTACTACAGCAAATTCCAGCAACACCTCCAGTGCACTATTAATAATGCAGATTATCAAGCAAAGACAAATATTTTCACTTAGAACAAAGAGTTATTAGATGTGGGAAGCCTTATGCATGGTGGCAACATTGACATAGGGACCAACAAGTGACTTTAACTCTTGGGCATTATGTTGGTCCAGAGAAGAAGCCATGGAGGATCCTCATTGGACTTTTTCACCATTCTCAACACCATGCAGCATGTTCCTAGAACATAACCCTCCAAGATGCAGCCACTCTTCCCTGAAATCTGCTCTGCAAACTGACCCATGCAAGTGTCCTGCCTTCCTCCCAACACCAGAAGCTTCTGGGTTTTCCTTCTGGCGAGGGCAGCTCTGAATTGCAGGGCAGCTTTCTCCCCTGTCCCATCATCAGCCACCAAAACCCCTCTTTGAGGGCAACAAAAAATAAGCCAGAGCTGCCTGAGGACTTTCAGACACACCCCACACTTGTATGAGTTGCAGTGGTGGGTTCTGCTCTGGGACCACTCTGAGCTGCTCCCCACCAACCACCTTTGGTTCCAAGTTACCACAGGTGAGCCAAGGATGAACTCAAGTAAGGACAAAGCATCTCCCTCAAGTCTTGGGAAACTCTGTGATCAAATGAAGGCAGTTTCCAGCTCTGTTTGTGGTTACTGAGGGGCACCAGGACAGAGGAGCAGAGATGGGCACAGGACTGTTGTTGGCAGCTTGAAAACCCAGCACACTAACAAGCTCTTCTCAGCAACATCTCCCAGAAGCTGACACTCCACCTGAGAAACAAAGATGCTGCTTTTTACCTGCCCTGCCCATCCAGCCTTCTCATTCAGCTGCAAGTTTTCTTCAGCCAGTCGTGCATTTTCACTCTGTACCTCCTGCAGCTGGATCTCCTGTCCAGAGAGAGCAGAAGTTACTACACCAAGGCCCTCAGGACACCTCCCACGAGTTATACTCTGCTGCTTCTGTTGGCTGGTGGTGCAGGATGCTGATGGGATGCTGCTTGAGTGGTGGAAGCCACTCTCAGGCAGACACCAACCCTGGGTTAGATGATCTCTGAAGTTTCTTCTCCCATTTAGGGAGCCTCAAAGCCCAAAACGACAAAGGTATTTCCTTGCCTACTTCACACCATCATTTAGGTACCCTGGGCAACCTGCTCCATAATCACACAACCCTGGAGAGTCACACACAGTTTCCCCCATCCCAATGTTTTAGGGATCCTCAAATATTTTCTGGCTATCCCAAGAGCTAATTCCCTAAATCCCAGTACTTTAAAGTGACTTGGTACCTTTTTGACCTTGAAAATCTACTAAGTACATACAATGACCAACTTATTCCTTAAACAGCCCATTGTAATGCAGACAAAGAGGCTGAACTATGCACTAGAGCTGACCTGAACTGAGATTTGAGCAAGACAAAACATTATTCAGGAAGGAAACACCCTGGGTGAAGTGTCATAGCCACTAATACCACCAGTGCTGCTCAGCAAAAGAGAAACAGAAGGGAGAAATCCAGCTGCAAAACCTCCATCAAATTAAAGGCAAGATTTCATCCAACAACTAAGCAGCACAAGAAAATGAGTGTGGGTTTGGGTAACTACCATCTCGAGATGCAGAAATCCTAATATTTGTCTGGAGTGCATGTGAAAATGGTGAAATATCTCCTCAAAACAGTTTCATCCAGTGATTTATTAGCCATAATCAACCCACAGACAGCTGGAAGGCCAAATAAACAATTCCAGCCCCAAATCTGTGCCACAGTTCAAATTAAGCAGCAAACTGGTGGCTCCTTATTTAGATACAACTGCAGAGAAGCCAAGAGAGGCACCTCACAACCCAGCTCCTCTTCCACCATGACACTCCCAACTGGAGGTAACAAGAACACTCACCAGTTCTTTGCATCTTTTATGCTTTTTTCTCACTTCATGCTCAAGGTTCTCACATTTTTTGCGTTTTTTCTTGAGTTCAAATTCCTGTAAGAAAGAAGCACGAGCAGATCAGCAAGTCCAGTCTTACAACACCCAAGAAATTCAAGCCCTGCTTAGTAGTTATCTTAATTTTCTAGTGAAAATCCCCTCGTGACAAACACAAACAACACAGAAGCCAAGAGAGATTTTTCTGAAAAGGTAGTAAAATCAAAATACATTTCAATGAAGCAGCAATTCCCTCTCACCTCCTGGGAACAGTTCTCTGCCTCCCTTTGCACAGATTGTTCCTCTTTGTATAGAACAGTTTTGAGGACAGGATGAGAGGGACAAAAGGAAACACCAGCTGTGCTCTTAGCTCCTCTTCTAATCCAAATGGTATTTAACAGCCAAGAGACATCCTTGCTCAGGTACCTTCATCTGTAATCACTCACTACCACCCTTGGTTCCTCAGATAGATGGAGAGGAGCTGCTAAACCTCACTGTGAACCCTCTGAGTGTGCTGCAATAATTCACCCAGGACACATTCCCCACACAGGATCTGTCCCAGGTCAGTTCTATCTGTTACCAGTTCAATTGAAACTAAATCAACCACAGCACAGAATTTACTGTTGTGTTTCCCTCTCATTTTAATGTGATATATTCACCTGCCAGTCCAGGGCCTGGCTGCAACACCCTCCATGCAGCTGGGTTCTGTTTCCTCACTGATTCCCCAAGCTTTACAGAATGGTTTAGGTTGGAAGGGACCTTTCAAGATCATCCAGTTCCAACCTCCCAACCACAGACACCTCCCACTTGACCAGGCCACCCAGGACTTCATCCAACCTGGCCTGGAACACCTCCAGGGATGGAGCATCCACAGCCTTCCTGGGCAGCCTGTGCCAGGGTCTCACCACCCTCTGAGTAAAGAATTTCCTGCTAATTTCCAATCTAAATCTCCCCTCTTCCAGTTTGAACCCATTACCCCTCATCCTATCACTGCAGGCCTTGGTGAAAAGTCCCTCCCCAGCTTTCTTGTAGCCCCCTTCAGATCCTGGGGGGGTGTAAAACTCCTTCACCCAAAGGCAGGCTGACAACTCACCAGCTGCTGTATCTGTTGGCTGCTCTCTTGGGCTGTTATTGCATTTTTGGGAGGGAAATTTTCATGTCCTTCAGAGGCAGGTCCCAGTGGCTGCACAGCTGGTTCCACCTGGAAAAAGCAAGGGAGATGCCAGTGAGCTCAGGGGCAGCCAGGACTACAGAGAACACCAAGGGAGAAGAGGCTCTTCTTGGAAATACCACCTGGAGAGCAACACTCCACATGAAATGAGGTCCCAAGCAATGCCAGTGAAGGGGAGATACTGCACAAGCACCATGCACTGTGCACCACAAGCCAGTCTCTCTGGCAAACAAGACAGATTTGCTTATTTGCCACCTTTTCCCAGCAAAAAACTCCACAGAATTTTGACATTCCCATTTACAGGCAGCTTACGAAAATCACTAAATTATCAATTTGCCCACGTGGATCCTGATTCCCACCCAGGAACAAAGACTTGTCCCCAGGCACACGCTCAGATACTGATATTTTTAGGCAGAACCCAGACTCAGCAGCACACTGAACAGCTGATAAAGGAGACTGGCACACACCACGAGGAGAGCTGTGACCTGGAGCTCTGCCACCTCCTTCACAGCAGGGGCTGGAAGATGCTCAAGGGATGAGCCAGGTGCAAGGAATCTGTCCAAGCAGACAGTTAAAACTCACTGTACAACAGCTGCTTCCCACCCCCAGCCCTGCACCAACGTTGGTGCAAGCAAACAGGTGAGAGATCCAGTAGGATCCATTTGGATGCTCTGAACACTGCTATGGAGCTTTGAAAGGCTTCTTCAGACGCTGAAGGATGAGGGGGAAGGTTTTCTCTAGGGTAAATATCTAGTAAAGATGAAGAGAACTAAAAGAGGCAGCAGGAACCTTGCTCCCAAAGTACTGATGTAGCAAAGAGACAAATGGTGAAAACAGAGATGACACTGAGCGATTAGAGAGGGCAACCAGATAAATGATGTTTTAATAGAAGCCAGCTAAGACAAAAAGGCAAAGAGATCTATTGGGAAAGGGAGAGAAAACTTCATTATGCCCCCATATAAATCAATGACAGTGTCTGGGATGCTGCGTGCTGGGCTGCTTCCTCCACCACTAAAATGCCAGAGAAAATGTACAAAGGAAGGAGACAAAGATGATTAATACTGAATGATGGAAGAGGATGGAAAGAAAGCAAAAATACAGCTGAAGGAGAGGGGCCTATAAACTCAGGAGTGACTTGGAAAAGACAAACAAGGAATGAATATTCAATACAAGGAATGAATATTCAATACAAGGAATGAATATTCAATACATCTTCTATAAGAGCAATAAAAGAGCAGTTGGAGGGAGGTCTGGGGATGAGCAGCCCATCCTCACACACCCACAGCGGGGAAATCCAGCTCCAGGACACCGAAAACTTCAGTCAGAAACCGGGTGAGCCCACAAGACAAACCCACCAGGAGCCAGCGGACCCCGCGGTGCTGCCCCTGGCTCAGGACACCCACAAACCCCCCCGAGCAGGGGGTGCAGCAGCCCCCGGCCTCACCTCCCCACCCGCCGGGCCTGCGGGCAGCCCTGGAGGCCTCTCACCCCCGGCCCCCAAGGCACCCACTCGGCCTGACCCGAGCCGAGCCCCTCGTCCGGCCCCGGCCCTCTCACCGCGGCTTCGGCCTCCTCCGTGGAGGATTCGCCCCGAGCGCCGAGGAGAAGCCCTCCTGCCCTACCCCGCAGGCAGCGGAGGCCCCGGCGGGCCTGTCCCCAGCTGCTCGGCCCCACCGCGGCCCAGGCTCTCCCCCGGCGCGGCCTCGGGCCCGCCCTCCCCGGCNTGGCTCCAACCTCTCAGGGAGTTGTGCAGAGCCAGAAGGTCTCCCCTGAGCCTCCTTTTCTCCAGGCTCAACACCCCTCAGCTGCTTCTCACCACACTTGTGCTCTAAACCCTTCCCCAGCTTCATTGCCCTTCTTTGGACACACTCCAGGGAGCCCCACAATGGGGAAGACGAGCAGGACCAAGCCCTTAGTGTGGCTCAGCATCCCTGGGCTGGACTGAACTTCCAGCAGCCTCCACGTTCCCCCCTCACTCTATGAGACCTGCCACCTGAATCAGTCCTTTAAGAAACCAGCACACACCTGTTCCTAAGAACAGTAATTAATTGAGTAATTAAACACCAAAACTTCTAGATTGCTGCCCCACTTGTCTCACCTCCCTTTGTGCTGGGTCTCCCAAGGGGGTCTCCTTTGGTAGAGGTGAGCCTCTGATGCAGGGATTTAGTGTTGGCAGGGATGGTCCCAAGCGTGTGGCAGCACTTGGCAAAGTGCCTCCTGAGCTGATTTTGGAGGAGCGGAGACACTCCTTGAAGTTCTTCAGGGCGATCTGTCTCTGCAGCCTCAGCACCTCTCGCTGGGACTCCCTCAGCAGCCGGTCGAACTCGATGACGTTCAGGCAACGAGGGTCATCCTGGGGGACACAAACATGACAGCAGGTCACTGACAAGCTCCAAAAGGTGGGACAGGCCAACTGGTTAAGGTGGTGATTCCACAGGCAAGCTCTGAAAGCTTTGCTGTGGAGAACCTGGTGAAAACCAGGCAGGGGAAGGTCTATTCAAAAGGGTTTGTAATGATCGGACCAGGAGTGATGGTTTTAAGCTGGGGAAGGAGAGATTTAGGCTGGAGATTAGAAAAAAGTTCTTTAATGTGAGGGTGAGAGATGAGTGGAATGAGCTGCCCAGAGAGGGGGTGGAGGCTCCATCCCGGGATTCGAGGTCAGGCTTGCTGGGGCTCTGAGCAGGCTGATCTAGGTAGAGATGTCCCTGCTGGGGTAGGGAGGTTGGCCCAGATGAGCTCTGGAGGTCCCTTCCAGCCTCAAACATTCTATGATTCTATGAAAACCAAGCCATGTGGTGCACACAGATTTGTGTTCCTTGGGTCTCCAAAGCCTCAAAAGCTGTAACTTTACATCCCTTGCACAAATTATTCCTCCCTCAGATAATAACTGGCCTGTAATACTTCTGATAAAAACTGGCCTGTGATGCCCCTGCAGCTGTCCCATCACAAAGCAAAAGGGCTTTTTGAGGTGTGAGCTTTCTCAGTGCTCACCAGCAGAGAGCGTGTCAGGATAATGTAATTTAATTCCCCAGCTAAACAGGAGCTGTAGCTGCTTTAGCCCTTGATGTGGGTGCTGCATTCTCTGCGGTGGTTAGGGCTTGAAATGCTGGAAAGAATGAGGAGCATCTGAGGTTTGTTCAGCTCTCCCTCAGGATAACATTTGGGTTTCAAACATTCTTGCTTCCTGACCTCTTCACAGACTGTATGTGTGGATCTTTACCCCCAGGAGGTCACTCCCATACACTCCAGACCCAAACCCAGCAGCTGTTGAAGGAAAGCAATCTTACTCTCCCCAAAGCAGGCAGAATATGTCACCAGCTTTAATTCTTCAAAGGTTTTTCCGACTGCAGGAAGCTGAAGAAACAGGTACCTGCATGTCTGTGCAGAGGTACAAAAGCTGGTTGTGAAAACCTGTCTTTACAGATCTGCTGCTGGAGGAGACTCTGCTCATCCCCCTGGAAAAGCTCCTAAGCTGGTGAATTCAACACATAGCTGGTATCCAGGACAAATTTAATCTGCTTCCCCCTTCACTTCTTATTCTCACTAAAAATAGCATGTGTTTTATAAGTCCAACGTGTGGAGAAAACCCTGGTGAGTCTCCTGCTGCAAGGGGGGAACTGAGGCAGGGTTGATGGGAACTGAGGGCAGACAGAAGAAGTGAGCAGCTGGGTCTCCAGCCAGTCCAGGCTATCAGGGTAGTGGTTCTTTAAACAAAATTGACTGTGGCTCTCTATAAATATTCCCTTCCCCCACCAAAAAAGAGGCAGCTATTCCCAACAGACAGCCTCTCAAGCCCTGGGGGAACAAGGGAGGGGGGGGGGGGAAAAAGCTCAGTCCTCCCTTCACAGCTCCTATTCTACATCTGCTGCAGCTGCCTTGCTGCTCCAAGAATCCACCCTGCAAGATCTCACAGCCTGGGTGTAGCTGGGGTTTGGTGGGAAGCCCATCACTGGAGCACCATCTCAGGAAATCATTTTCAAATCATTTTATCTTATCCTAAGAGCTCTGACTTTGCAAAACAAGGCCAAGGCTTCTGCAGCCCAGCACGTGGAGTGTCTGTCCTGCCACTGGAGAGGAGCTGAGTGGATCCATTTCATAGCTCCTGAAGAAAAAAATAAATATATCTGTGCTGGTTTAAATACCCTAGATTAGAATTGATTTGGTGACACACTCTGAGCGTGCCCGTAATATCTCTGCACACAAACCCCCTCATTGGCATAATGCATTTGGCATGCTGCAGACAGATTAGGGGAATTTTGAATTTTAACGAGCTGGGAATTAAAATTTAATGAGCAGCTTGCTTGGGAGAGAAATGGGGAAAACAAGATCAGACAGAATCATCTCTCTTGCTCTTTGCTCCACAGATTCCCTGCTCGTGTTACGTGGACAGATGGTCTCAGCTCAGCTTGGGGAGTCACCCATGCCCTGGTGAGGCTGAATTCACCCACCCCAAGGATCACACCCCTGTTTCCTTGCCCAGGAATGAATCTTGCTCACCCGCCTTTGTCACATTCCTCTACAGTTTGTCACTCCTGTCCCTGGCAGATTCAGGTTGTCCCAGCACGCTCTGCTGGGAAATCAGACTGCTCTGGAAAGGGGCTGTTCCCTCTTCTGGGGGGGTCTGTGGTGAGAAATTAAGGGGACAGGAAGGGAATTTCTTCTTGGTGACACCATAGAGCACAGTCAGACCTGGAGAACTTCCTCCTGTGGTTTAATGTCAGAGGGATCAGTGGGACCTGTGCAAACAAACACGGGGCTGTTCTTGTCCTGGTGATGTCCCTCCATTAGGGAAAGACAGAATCTACCTTCAAACCCATGGATTGAATGGATACGTAGGGAGGCCAGGGACAAAAATAAAGCTGCTTTCAGCAAGGAACCATTTGCCACCTAAATATCTAGGTAGGTAGAAAGGTAAGTATTGATTCCATAGGAACATAGGGTTGCACTTGACCAGGAGACCAGGGGAATCCAGTGAGCCCAAGCACTACAGAGTTTATTAACCCTTCTGAGCTGAAAACATCCAGCTCATGAACAAAAGACGTGTCTGATATGCCCAGAACATGCTTTAGTCATCTTAGAATTATAGAATCATTAAGGTTGGAAATGACCTCTAAGACCATCAAGTCCAACCATCAACCTTGAGTGGAAATCATTTCACCTGGCTGCAGAAGCTGCTTTCAGAGGCATCACAGAGAAGTGCTTTGAGGGAGAGACACATCCAGCCAGTTTGGGACATCTGGGATGAGATGAACTATCCCTTTTATCCCATCATTTAACTCAAGTTCTGTGCTGGTGCTGCTGCAGCTCAGGACAGGGGATTTAAACTGGTTCTTGGGAACTGGTTTACTTGTTAAAGAAACACTCTAAAAAGAGGTCCTGGCTTCTACCTCTTGCTTGAAGCTCAGCACTGTCAAAAGTCATCCTGTATTTGTGGTTTCTCAGGATTTTCCAGGGGGAAGTTTTAGTCGCTGTTGAAAATGGCAGCTCAGAGGTTTCACAGAGGGACCACAGTGATGTTCTGGAGGGGTCCTGACATCTCTGCCTCACTCACCCAATTCCCCCCCAACCAAAACACACCCCAAACCCCCTCTGCTTTCAGGCTACACTTAGGACTGACTGCCCTCACACCTCCTCCCGGGCCTGGTCCCATCACTCTTGTCACACTGGTTGTCCCCAGCCCCTGGGTGATGTCCCAGAGAGTGTCTCACCTTGCCTGCGATGAGCTTAGCCTGCAGCTCCCGGCACTCCTGCTGCAGGGCTTCGATCTGCTTGTCCTTGGCCAGGAGAGCACTGGCTTGTTCTGTCAGGTCCTTGGCACGCTGGCGGGCAAAGGCTTTTCTACACAGCTCCAGGCTGGAGCCCTTCAGAGGCACCGGAGCAGTCACCTACATGGAGAGAGCCCCAGGGGTTGGTGTTTGTTCACCACCACCCCAGCACCACAAGCAGCAGCATCAAAAAATGCAACCTAGACCCAAAGGACAGAAGAGGAGCAAGACAGAGCTCTGGAAAAGTGGGAGGAAAGAGGAAGGGCTGGGTGGAGAAGTGGGACAGGGTAGAGGTGGGAAGGAGAAGGTGCTCAGATGGTCAAGGAGGCCACCTCCAGTCCCTGGTTTATCAAACCCTGCCTCTCCCTGTCCAGCGTTTTTCATCGACACAAAGTCTGACCATTTGGTCAGGGAGGACTCTCCTGCCTGACCAGGAGCCATCCTGCCGTCATCCTTGGTTCAAACATTCCTGCCCAGGTCTTCACAAGCATCTCACCCATGTGTGAGCACACTGAGCCCTGGCTCCACGGGACCTGGGTACCAGATGTTGAAGGCGACTGCTGCCAGATGAACCCCAGCCCCTCAGAGCCCCTTCTGTGGGCACACAACGACCTGGTCCAGCCTCCAGCCCACCCTCCATGACCCTCTGCTGTTGGGAGACCTGGCCCAGCACAGGAGCCCAGCAAGTCACCTCTCCCAGGGCTCACACAGATCCTAAACTGTCCCCATCACAAAGTTTAACTCGGGGAAAAGGATAAACCAGCATTTGTGCAGTTGCTGGAGGCTCTGACGAGCTGTTGGGTGGTTATCAAAGGATTTTTCTTACCATAGTAGCTGACAAGTCCATCTGGCAGCAACTGCTGCCCTGCAAGTACCCAACCCCGTGACAGACGGGCGGCACGGTGCCTGGGGACAGGACAGGCAGTGCCAGGAACCCCTCTACCTTCTCTCCAGCAAAGCTTTCACTTCCTCCTTTCTACCCTAAAGGCCTTGAATTCCCCACCACAATCCCTGGGTTCCTTTCCAACAAGTTTTGCCTTAAGCCACTGCAATTGGGAAGCTCACGAGTGTTCTTGTGCCCAAGATCCCACATCCTAGGGCCACCTCCCACCGTGGCAGATACTAGAGGCTCTGCAACAAGCTGCTGATGGGTGGGAGAAAGCAAAAAAAAAAAAACCCTGTGGCTTTCACAGCCAGGCAGGCGAGGTGTGGATGGAGCAGAGTCTCTCACCCCTTCCTGTTTTGCTTTTACCACACTCTTCTTATTATTCAAATACTTCCTGCTGCTTTTTGGTGAAGTCAGACGAATTCTCTTCACCGCTCGGCCAAGGGAGAGCTGAGGTAGTTACCTTCAGCCAACACCTTTACAGGGAGAAACCAAGCAGGAGGAAATTGCTCAGAGGCAGGAGCAGAAGAATCAGAGAATGGTTTGAGTTGGAAGAGACCTTAAAGATCATCTCGTTCCAACCTCCCTTCCATGGCTGGTGACGGTTGAGTCTCATGATTTGTTGCCTGTGCAAAGCATCTGCTGGAGGTTGAGGAAAAGGGGAAAGAAAAGGCCCTTTCTAGCCCAAGAGAAGCAGCAAGGGAGAAGTGCCAGTGGTGAGGTGCCCTCCTAGCAATGTCAATCCCCCCCCCACGCTCACCACTTTGAGGTTTGCCTCCTGGAGTTTCCGAGCTCGCTCCTCCAGGCGCTTGGCGATCACGGCCAGCTCCGCGTTCTTCCTCTTGAGGTGCTTCACCTTCTCCTCTGTCTGGGGGAAGCAGCTCCTGCGCTACAGGACAGAAGGGAGAGGTTCAGGGTGAAGCCCCCCCACCCTCAGCTCAAAGCTTGGGGGGGGTGTTAGAGCAAGCCAAGGTCATGCCTGGACCACTCTGTGCACACAGGGCTTTTCCCAGCCAGGCTTGCCCTGCTCTCACGTGATTATCCCAACCATTAAACACCAACCTCTGCTCTGGTTGCCTCTCTACTCGATGAAATCTGGGTTTTTCCTGGTGTTTTTGTTGACGTGGCCTCTTGGTCCCCATGAGATGCTCCCTGCCCCCCCTCAGACCACCCCACATGGTCCCTCTCCATCCACACCACACTTCTTGCAGGCTCTGCCCTTGCCAGCTGGGACTCAGCACATCTCCAGCACCTATCCTGGTCACCCGCCCTTTGGGCTTTTCCTTCCAGAGCCTCCCCAGTTTATTTCCCTGGAGCTACAAGACTCATCACCCTGGATTTCTGCTGCACCCCCACTGCACATTCTTCTGTTGTCCTTTCTCATGACACCAAAGCACGAGTTGGGAGCGGGGGGGGTGGATAGGAGAAAGCAGCAAAGGACTTTATGATATTTGCAAAGCAAATTTCCTCTTTCTTCCTATTGATTCTCTTCGCTCTTAATCCCCTTTTATTTGTTATCTGTCTCTTTGGATAAGCTGCCTCTTGCCGACGGCTCCTTCTCTCAAGGTTGGACCCGGATGTGTTGTGCTGTCTTTTCACATCAGCAGAAACATCAGCTCAGCTCATCCTCCCCATTATTTTCCTCCCTACCCTTGCAAGATCCCACCCTGGGCTCTTGCTGCTTTCCCTGCTTTTCTCCAGCCAGGAGACGGAATTTTTGAGAGTGAGATCTGAGGAGAGCTGACACCACAGTGCTCTGGTGGCTGATAAGGGGTGACCCCTCAGCGAGCAGGTCGTGCTGGATTTATGCTTCTAGTGTAAGAAAATGATCTAAAATACACATTTTGAACCTGGGGATAGACATCTGAAATGCTGAGCAGCCAAATTTGCAGGGCCCTGGGGTGGCCACATCCCCACTCCACGGGGCTGATGCTCTCCAGGGGGGATGCAGGAGGAGAACATCCCCTCTTTGTGTCTCCAAAGGGTCCTGGCTGCCCACCGTGGGCTGGAGGAGTGGGGTAGGATGGGATGGAGAGCCCAGCCTGGCTTGGCTTTGGGTGCAGCTGGGGAGGAGCTGGGTGCTGATCTCCCCTGGGAGCAGGGGGCAGTGCTGCCCTGTCACCCAGAGCCCGGGCTGAGTGAATCAGTGTTTCTGCTTTTTCCAACTAAAGAGGAAACAAGAGCGACTTCCCCCCTTGCCCTGCCCTCAGCTCACATTGCCTGGCTCTGCCTTAGAGCTTCTGGTGGGTTCCACCAGAGGAAAGTGGCAGAGAGGGCAGCGGAGGGTCCTGGCTCCTCTCTGAGAAGAGGAGACCCCGCTCGAGCCAACGATGGGTGCACTACAAAGGCACCCACAGCATCACAGGGCTCCCTCCCCATGGGTCACCCCAGGGTGCAGGATGGGACCACGTCCCCTGCTCACCAGCAGGTTGTTCTCCTGGGCCAGGCTGGAGCAGCGGTGCCTCAGGTCCTCCAGAGCACTCAGCAGCTTCGTGTTCTGGCTCACCAGGAACCCATAGTCAGCCCCGCTCTGCAAAACAACACGGGACAGGCAAGGCAGGGGCTTGGCTTGCCCAGGGTGAGGCTGCAATCCCACAGCAGGAGCCTGGCAGGGTTGGGGAAGGTGGGATGTGGAGGTGATTTCAGGAGGAGGTGAGGGGCTGTGTCCCTTGGGGCTTGACTGCACCCCTTGTGAGTGACACCCACCCTCTCCATAGCTCTAAGGATGCTTTCAACTTGCCCAGACCCTCTTGGCATCCCCAGCCACTTGCATTTGCCAGGGTATCATCTAAACCAGCTCAAGAGCACAAGCACGCCCCACACACGTGCTGCTCCCCAGCAGCCTCCAGCACCACATGGATTTTAGAGGTGACAAGAGCTCATAGAATTATAGGATTGCCAGGGTTGGAAGGGACCTTCAAGATCGTCTCGTTCCAACCCCCCTGCCATGGGCAGGGACACCTCCCACTACAGCAGTTGCTCAAGGCTCCATCCAACGTGGTCTTGAGCACATCCAGGGATGGGGCTTCCAGCACCTCTCTGGGCAACCTGGGCCAGTGTCTCCCCACCCTCCTGGGCAACAACTTCTTCCTAACGTCTCATCTCAATCTCCCCACCTCTACTTTTGACCCATTCCCCCCACTCCTACCCCTACCCGACAGCCTCAAAAGTCCCTCCCCAGCTTTCTTGTAACCCCCTTCAGATCCTGGAAGGCCACCAGAAGGTCCCCTCAGAGCCTTCTCTTCTCCAGCCTGCACAACCCCAAGCTCCTCATCCATCTCCCTGTGCCAGCTCCCCCAGTTTGACCCAGCAACCCCCCCAGCAGCCAGGCCCCAGGCTCTGTGTCAGCCTCGAGAAGGCACCACGCTGGATTTCTCTGCTAAACCACCACCTTCATTTTGTCACATCAAAAGCAGCAGCAGCAGCTCTGCCGGGAGCTCTATATAGAGCTTTGTGGTCGCTCTGCTTCCTGCTCACAGCAGCGAGCTGCTCGAGAGGCTCCCAGAAAGTCTTTCTGTGCCTCAGCAGAGCTCGTAGCCAAGCTCTTGCTTCACAGCAGCACCAAACAGCTCAGAAAGACCAGCTCGGATGTTTTCCCAGCAGCCAGGCAGGTCTTGCAGAACCCAACAAGGTTTTACTGGTGCCACTGAATGGCTGCAGCCTTCCCAGGGCACGGTTCTGCTTCTGCAAGGCTGGGAGGGAAACATCTCCCAGCTACCAAAGAAATGCTGCTCCAGCAGCTCAGAGCTCACAGCACTCGGGTGCTGCCGAGCTCCAGGAGGGCTGAGCCTGCCTAAAACTCACACCACTTTTCAACCACGCTATATTTTAGTTTCTCCATCATGCCCACCGAAGAAATAAGGCAGGAGACCAGAGCCACAAAGTCCACCCTGTTGAATCCCCCCCATGCCATAACTCTTCCAACCTCTCACACCCATATATAAATGTCTTGACAACATGGGAAGGGAAAACACAGCTGAAGGAGGTTAAGAACCAAAATAAGACCCCTCAGAAGACAACACCCAGCCCTCCCTACCAGCCTCACGTCCTGTCCCCAGGCTCCACCAGCCCTGAGGGGATATTGGGTGCCATGAGCTGACAGACCTTCAGCAGAGTGGTTTGTAGTGTCCCCACCATAGAAATCCCAGGGTTTGAGAAAGCTGGAGTGAAATGCCCCAAGAAAAAAGGCTGGGCCACTTGTGGGAAAGCAAAAATACCTTTTCCCCCCCCCTATTTTTTTTTTCTCCCCTAGGCACAAAGGTGCAGTTGCTGCCACAGCCCCTGGGGACATTGCACCACAGCACCCCTGGGTGCCCTCTCCTGCTCTCCAACAACTCAGGGCTGCCCCCAAGGGTGGTCAGGGCAGGTCCAGCAACCAAGGAGCTCCCCAAACTCAGCAGCCTGGGGGTGCCCAGAAGCTCCCCTGGGAGCCATGCAGCCTTTTTGGTGCAGTGCTCTGGGCCCAGATCCAGCAGCATCAATCCCATCCCTGCAGCTTTATAGGGACTGAGGTGTCCCTGAGAATTTCCCCCCCCCCATCACCAGCTCCAGGAATAGAAAAGCACTTCCCCAGGCTGGGCACCCATGCAGAGGATGCTGTGGGTGCTGCTGGGGGCACAGAGCAGGGTGGGTGAATGGGGTGGGGGGGGAGGGTGTCCTACCAGCATCTCCTGTGCCACGCGTGGCAGCGCCTTGGGCTGCTTCATTGCTGCCATGCCCAGAGCCAAGCAGGCAGCCCCTGGGATGAAGTCAAAGTGCATTATTTCCATCTCCTTGCCCCTGCTGTGAGGCCTCGAGCTTCTTGTCTGGGGGGATTTGCACTGAGATGGGCTGAGCAAACCCAGCCAGCAACCCCTGAGCTTGGGGTAGGAGCTGAGAGCTTGTGCAGAGGAGCTGGTGTCCTCCTGCCTCTCCCCATCAGGCAGCCAGGACTTCTGACGTGGGCAGTTGGCACCTCCAGCATGGCAGGGTGATCTCTTTGGGACCTACTTTCCAATTCCTGCATTTGAAACCGCTTGTCTGGAGCTATAAAACCACATCTCCAACGGGGCAGGACGCAAAGACTCACCAGCACTCACCCCCCCACACTCTGTCCCCACTTCAGCCCAGGTTTCGTGCCACAGCTCCAGAGCCCCGTGACGTGGCAAAGGGATGTCCTAAACCACCCCGAGACCTTCCCAGTGTGGCAGGACCCCTGGGCAAGGTGCCAGGGGGCAGAAGTGGTTGCGTGCTCCAGGCTGGCAGCCAAACCATCCCCGCTGCCAGCACGTCCTTGGGGCTTTGCCCAGGGAGGCACGAGGGGCATCTGCAGCGAGAAGAGGTGGAGGCAGGAGATCCTCCCTCTGCCAGGACATCCATCCCACGCAGGGACCTCAGTGCCCGGGGAAGCTTTGCCAACCCTTCCCCCCCCAGCACTGAGCTGGCACTGGCTGCATCAGCTGAACCCTCCTCCAGGACTGCATCGAGCTTGGAAGCGAAGGGCTGTCTAGACGTCATCCCACGCTCATTAAACATTCATTTCCCATAATGAAATGGCTTTTAATTTATTAACCACTCCGCTCTTCCTTGAGGTTCCCGTGCTGTGGCCTCGCTGCAGGGCAGGCTCGTGGTTCCCATGGCTGGGGCTTCTCGAAGGATGCTGGGGGAAATTAAGGAGAGGAGGGACAGATGATCCCCCTGAAGCGACTCCTCTTGATGAAGACACGGAGAAGTGGCAGCAAGAGCTGGAATCCCAAAGCATCTCTTGGTCCAGGAGGTTTTCAGGGAGCTTGGAGTCAGCAGGAGCCACGGGGCAGCAGGAAGGGTCCTTGGGCAGTCACATCCGCAGATCAGGAGCATCCTTGGCCACTGAAAAATTAACCCAAGTGACACGTTCTTTGGCCACAGGGGAAATTCTTCTGAGAAGAGCAGCAGGGATGCTGAGGGAGGAGAGCAGAGCCTGGCTCCCCATGCAGCAGGCACACAGCTTTGAAGCCTCACAGCATCATCTGTCACCTCTTCTGGCAGGTAGAGCCCAAAATACAGATTTTTTTTCAGGATGCAGGGAGAACGAGCAAACAAAGAAAAAACCTCAGCAGGGCAGCTGCTGCTTTTCCACCTGAAAATGTCAAAAAGCAACAGAAAGCTCCAGGAGAGGGGCTTGGCCAGGCTGCTAAATGGGTCACACAGGCAAAAAAAAATCCCCCTGGAGCACCCAGCATCCAGCAGAGTCTTCAAAGTCCTGCAGAAACTTGCAGGAAGGCGTTTGGGGGGCAGTAAATCAAACTGTGGTGAGGACACAGGCGCCTGCAGCGGCTGCTCCGCAATGCGGCTGGGGCTGCCCCTGCCTCATGGCACAGCCTGGCATGGACCAGCCAGGAGGGTTTCCCCCGTGCCAGCCCCGGGGGATGTGCCAAAGTCTGAGCCCAACCTGGTTTTCAAGTCCCTGTGGAGAGCCAGAAAGGGAGGAGGGATTTACCAGGCGGCCCCAAGGAGCTGGAGGTCTCAGATGGAGTCTGGACAGAGGCAGTTTCGTGATTGCTTTGCAAATATACACAATTTTTTATATAAAAGACCTAGAGTTTGAAGGTGGCCCTGCAGCGCCTGCCCATCTGCAGCAGATATGGGTCCAGCTCCTGGGTTTGCTCTGCAAAAGCCCTCCCTGAAAACCACCTCCCCCTTTGCAGACCTGTTTCCTAGGTGGAACTACACCAGCTCTTGGAGATAAACTAGAGGGGGGGAGATTGAGATGAGATGTTAGGCAGAAGTTCTTGCCCAGGAGGGTGGGGGGACACTGGCACAGGTTGCCCAGAGAGGTGCTGGAAGCCCCATCCCTGGATGTGTTCAAGACCACGTTGGATGGAGCCTTGAGCAACTGCTCTAGTGGGAGGTGTCCCTGCCCATGGCAGGGGGGTTGGAACTGGGTGATCTTTAAGGTCCCTTCCAACCCTGACAATTCTACGATATATTAAACCCACCACTTCTTCACTTGCAATCATTGTCAGCAACCCCCCACCATGTCAAAGCCCTTTAGCTCTTCCTTCCACCTCGTTTGATAATTAATTTCCTCAACTCCTCCATCCTCACCGCTCAGCAACGAAACCTGTCACTGCCAATCCCTGCTCTCCTCCTCCATTCCCTCGCAAGGGGACCTGTCTCCCTCATGGAACAAAGTCCTTTTCCCCAGGCTGCTCTTCTGCAGTGCCCTCGCTGCATGTCAAAAGCAAGACAAAAATAGCATCCCCTCCTGTTGGGTCAGTGAGCCAGAGCAAAGGCAGCACGTCCAGCATCCCTCACGCCTGGGCGAGCATCACCCCAGCCCAGCTGGAGGGGAGGTTTCCGTTCAAGGTATGGCAGAAGCAAGGGATGGAGTCTACAGGGATTCACCCAGGCACAGCACTTGTTGTGCTTCCCTCATTTTGTGCTGGGTTCCTGCTTTCAGACACAAACATCTCCCCCTCCGTTGACTTCATGGCACTTCCCCACCAGCTCCTCCGAGTGTTGCCGACTCCCTTTTCCATGAGTCAGCGTTTTCTCCCCCTGCCTCCCCTCCTTCCAGCCTTCCCACTTGCCCTTATTTATGCTTTTCCCTCATTTATCTGATTTTTATCGCTCTCTGCAACAAATTCACGGAAGACATCATCCATCCGAGGCTATTAACTTCAAAGATGTTGCCTCGAGCACGGGGAGTGCTGGAGCCACAAATTGCAGGATATTAAGGGAATATTTAGGGGAACATTCACTGGATGTTTGCTCTTCCCTGTGCATCCCCCAGGGCTCCTCTCCTGCGCACCCTCTGACCACCGCCAGCTCTTCAGATGCTCCTCACAGCTCATTTCAAGTGAGAGATGCAGCTAAAATTGGAGCCTCACAAATTCAAGCCCTCTCTGCCTTTAAAGCCTCTTATGAAAGCACCACCGTCCTTCCCAGGAGAGCAAACCCAACTGCTCCAGGAGGAGAAAAAATCAGCTCAGGAGCCCTGGCTCGACTGTCCTTTGATGAGCTCAGCTTCTCCAGCCTCCCCAACCAGGGAGAGATTAATGTTCCTGCAAAGCTGAGGCAAGGAGGGATGTGAGCAGAAAATAAACTCTCCAGGCAGAGCTCCCAGATCCAAGGCTGAGAGTTCAATGCAGCACCTCCAACAGCAAATCCAAAATACAAGAGGGTTTGCAAGCAGATGAGAGCTGATGACAGCTAAACACCACGTGGCTGGTGGAGAGGCAGCTCTGAGCCACTCCTGACGTGCTGGGCATGGATTCCTTCAGCTTCACTGCCAGACACAAACAGGGCAGCCCATGGAGAGGGATGGGGGGTTTGGAGAGACCTTTTGCCAGCCTGTCCCCACACCAGAGACCCTCAATCCTTTCAGTGGCAGCTGAAGGGTCCTGCTGAGGGTGCAGGGGCTCATCTGGCTGAGCAGCTGCTGGTGGCATCACCCCTCAGTTTGCTCCTCACCCTTCTCTCCAGCGTGGTCCAGAGCCCTGTGACCCCCCCTCCTTCCAGCTGACCATCACCTGCCTGCAGCAGGAGCACAACAAGACACGTGTGGCCCTGGACAGACCTTCCCCAACCTCCCTCTGCACCAAACAAATCATTTTGCAAACCCAGGAGCTGCAGCTGGGGGTTGCTGGGGTATGATCCATCCTGGTTACCACAACCTGCAGCACGGGGCTGTGCAAAGCACCACAACATCATCACCACCTTCCTGCCCTTGGGTCATGCTGGGGCTCCTGGGCACCCCTGTGGCCCTTCAAGGGTCTTTGCCCACCTTGTGAGGAAGATGCCTGCATTTTATAGGACAAGAAACACCTACAAAGGGATGTACAAGCTGCTCCCTTCTCTCTTGTCAGCTCCAAGTCCCCAAAACACAACAAGCTCCATCCCCACCACAGGCAGGGGACACTCAGCATCTCCATTCCATCACACAGCTTGGAAACAGTTGAAAGCCAGGCTATATATACACCATATACCCTCATTTGCTTGCAAAATTCAGGAGCCAAGACAACCAAACTACCTTTTTCCCCCCCATTATAAATTTTTCTGGGTGCTGCTGAATCAGAAGTAGCCACAAGCAACACTATTCACACTGAAAAAAACCCAAAGCATGGAAAAAGTGGGAAATAAACATGTTAAAATCTTCAGTGCAAACACAACAAGACTTCACCACCTCTGCTTCAATGCACGTTGCCAATTATTTGAGCTAAGATGTGGATATTGGCTTCCTATAGGAATTATTGGGGCTTAGGTCTGAGCAAAGGTGACCCTGCAGCTCCCAGCACAGCCCCAAGGTCTTCATGGAGCATCTCCTCTCCCTTTTGGGATGCCACGGGTCAGATAATCCTGGTTTGTAAGCATGCAAGACAAAAAACAAACCACAAAGCTGGGGGAGAGTGATAAAATTTTGCTCTTCCCAGGTTTGGTGTTTTGGTGGCTGGAGAGGGGAAGATTGTTCTGGGATCTCTCATCTCTTTTGTAACAGAAACTCTAATCCAGAGAAACACTCCTAGAAAGGCAGGAGACTGGTGGTGGTGAATGCAAAGTGATTGTCCCCAAAGAGTGGCCCTGGGTGGGTTCAGTAAATCCCCTGCTCGGACCCAAGGGCCACCACCCTCCAATAGGATCAGAGCTGGAGAAGTCAACACCAGGTCTCCTTCCCTCAGCAACACCATTTGTGGTTTGGTTTTATGGAGTGGAGGGTCTGGGTTACCCACCATGGTCACCTCTGGAGACACAGAGGTGGCTCTTCCACCTTGGATGATCACCCAGACTCCAGGACATGGGCAAAACATTTCTTGCACCTCCTAAATCAAGAGTTCATTTGGGGCAGTGATAGGATTTTATCCTGGGATGAAAACCCCCGAATCTCCAATGGCTTTAACAAGGAGCTGAGAGATGGAGGGGGGGAAAAAAAATAAATAAATCATCCCTTTGCACCATTCTCAAGAGCTAAAGATGTTTTTGTCTTTTCTTCTGTTCATCCCCATAAGGTCTCACTGGCTCTTCATGGCCATGTAGCTACCTGAAGTTGACCACACGTTGCTTGCAGCAAACAGCTCTGAGGTGTTTGCATGAGGCTGAGCATTGCCAAGACAAAAAAAAAAATTCATTTACTCAGATTGAGATCTTGTTCTAATGGGGATTGTGGGAAACGGTGTCTGGAACAGCCAGAACTGGCTTCAGTGCCCAGAAAGATCTTCTGGCCCAAGTGCCACCTTTTATTCTGCTGACCTACCCCTTCTACACACTCTCAGATATTAAATTAAGAGTTTTCCATCTGTGCCAATGGAAAATGAAGCTCTTGAAAGGCCACAAGTTCCTGCAAAAGGGGCTGAGCTCAGTCCTTGGCCTCAGCACTTGACATGGAGCATCTCTACCAGCATTTTGTGATTCTTACTGTATCTGTGCTTTGTGTTAAGCCCCACAGGTTCTTCTGGGGGTATTTTGATTCCTACTGACTGGGAGCTCCTTGGTTTGAGCCTCTTCATTGGGATTTTATGGAGTTATTGAACATCCTCATGGTCACCTGCTGAGCTCACCCCTTCTCTAAGTGCAGCTGGGGGGCAAGAAACCCTGGAAGGGAGGGACATGGGGAAAATGAGATGACTTTGCCCTTCTCCTCCTCCAATTTAGGGCACCAGGAGAGAGCCTTCACTTAAACAACCTGCTCCCAAACCACCCTGAGTTTCCAGGGCCAAAGCAGATCCCCCTGGAGCAGCATCCTAGAAGAGCTGCAGACAACTGAGCTCGTGGGAAGTGCTCTAAAATCCCTCTGACAGCATCCTGGGAGCTTTCCAGCTTCCAGCCAGACGGGATCTGTGCCACCTTAACCCCCTTCTTCCTACACAGGCAACGTTTTGCTCCTCCTCTGATGTTCATTATTCCTACTGGGATCCCAGGAAAGTCATTTCTTACCTCCTGTGTCCACACTGGACTTTTCAGAAGCGAGACCAGCAGAGTTTTCAAAGCTCCAGGACCAAGTCCATGAGGAACAAGCCCCCAGGTAGCATTGATCAGTGGTAACATGGTGGGACACCTTGCCCTGCAGAGGAGCCAGGGAACCCTGCAGTGCAGGGATGCAGAGACACTCAAACAGATGGGGAGACACGGGCATGAGTCACAACAAATTCCCCCCAGACCCATGGAGAAGATGCTTCACCATGAAAACATCCCAGCTTTGGGACAGGGTCAGAGAGGTGACCCCTTGGAGATATTAAACACTTGCCTGAGCAACCTCTAACAGCTCTGGAGCCAGCCCTGGATGGAAGGCCCCAGGTGTGTCCCCCAACCCATCTTTCTAACTCCAAAGATCTCTCACCAGCTCCTAAACAGGAGAAGGGCAACATCTCAGCACTCTCAGGAGGGACCCTGAGATGAACTTGACCTCCAGATAGACACCAGCCCATGGAGTGTCCCTGAGGGAACAGCAGAGGGTGGGACACACGGCAAGAGCTTCATCATAAAATCAACATCTTTAATGAACTCTGTCAGCGAGGAGCCCTCAGGAGGCTCTTCCCCACACCAGGAGATCACTCCCTGGAGGCAGCTGTCCTCTTTGCAGCACTGACATCCCAAGGACAGATGTCCTCAAGGGAGCCCAGCTCTGGCAGCAAGCTTACAGCATCCATAGTGCTGGTCCCAGCCTGGCTCCTGGAGGGGAGCTCCGTAAGCATCTCCTTATCTATATCACAGCATCTTGCTCCCTAGGAAGGGGATTTGATGTGGCTCCCACAGCCCAGCAGCAGCAGCACTGAGCTCCCTCCTGGGGCTGAGCTGGGAGCCTTTCCCATCACTAGAGCCACTTGTCTTCAGGAGCAAACACTGGAATTTTTTTCCAGGAAAAGGCAAATTTCTTGGGTGACACTGGAATTTTTTTACAGGAAAAGGCAAATTTCTTGGGTGATCAACATCATCCTTGGATCACAAGGGTGGTATCACCAGCACCACCACAGTAACACCATGGTGCTAACAGTGACACCACCACAAACCAGCAGAACACCACCAGGTACCACAATACCATTGCTCTGAGGTCATGGCACCATCAGCATCACCAAACCCCACCATTGTACTGCCCTGGTACGATGATGATACTACCATGGTGCTGCCACAACCCCATGGGGAGTGGAAAGGGAAATATTAGTCACCCACCAAGCCAGGAGCCTCCAGGATCACAGCAAAACACTCAAAGCAGCCCCAAAGACACATAAGAAACTGGGTTCGGGTGAAACCATCTTCCCTCTTGGTGGGTTTCCAGCAGCACCATTTCTCCTGGGGGCTGGTCCAGCCTGTTCTCAGCCAGGCTTGGCTCAAAAACCTCCTGCTACACCCCAGCCAGCTCTGCTGAGCTCTCCTCTGCCATGCTCAAGAATATCAGGCCAAGAGCTGATTTCTCCTCTATTTTAAAAGCACCACGGAGCTACCCCATAGCATCCCGGGGAGGTGGCTGGTTTGACCCCCAAGAAAGGAGGGCAAGCTGTCCTAAGCAGGGCAAGCTGATGAACTTTCATGGCCTGAATCAAGGAGGGGAGACTGGGGGAGCCTTTGGGGCTGTTCCCAGAAAGATGCTGCAAGGGGCCGGGCATTGCCTCGCTCCGAGGTGCCCCAGGGCTGTCTGCAGGGACAGGTTCTCCTGCAGTGCAGGTACCCCAGGCCCTCCCGGGGTCCCCTGAGCGGAGAGGGGATGCTCTGGAAGAGGGTGGCAGATGAATCACGTCCCCACCGCTACCTGCAGAGCCGCTGGTGCTGCCGGAGCGGGGAGATGCCGCAGGGACGGCTCAGCCTTGGCTGGTGCAGGGGCCGTGTCTGCACCAGGTAGGCACCAGTTTCAGCACCAGCCACTGGAAATCGCTGCAGGAGGGCGGCGAAGGCTCCATCTCTCACATGCCGGTGCAGGGCAGCGGCTCTGGCAGCTCCCAGCCCCACGGGGAAGGTTTTGTGGGCGGCTCAGCCACAGCCAAGCGCGATTATTTCCCATGTCACACCAAGGTGACATCCCCCCGATGTCTTCCCTCCCCCTCCAGCACCCCAAAACACGCTCCCCTACTGCCAGCCAGTGCCTTACCTGGGGGGATCTGTCACGGCCGAGCCCGTCCATCGCTCCCAGCGGCCTGACGAGCTCCGGTGCGGGGCGAACCCTCGGAGGGTCTGCGGGGCGATCACGGAGGGGCTCTTCCCGGTGCTGCGCTGCTCCGCTCCCCTCCAGCTCCGGGGCCAGCGGGCAGCTCACCCTGTCACCGTCCCCCCCGACGCCTTCACGCGTGTCCGGGTCCCTGGGGCAGGCGGAGGCCGCGGGGATGGCATCGCCCGGTACCGGGGCATCGCTCTGCCCGGCTCCCGGCTGCGGCGGGGCCACTCCGGGCATCCCCGGCTCCGGGTCCTGCATGGCTGGGGCAGAGCGCTGGGCTCACCCGCTGCCGGCGAGGGCTCCCCGGGGCTTCGGGAGCCGGCACGGAAAACCCGATGGCATCAGAGCCGCCGCGGCGGCGGGAGCAGCCCGGGCCGCGTTCCCTCCCGGTGGGGACGGAGGCGGCGGCAGCAGCAGCATCCCTGAGCTGGGGGAGGCTCCATCCCCGCCTGGATCCTCCGGCTGCCACCCCCCTACACTCCCCCCCCCTTCTCTACACACCGTACAAAGGCTGCTGCCCGCTGCCTGCTGCCACCCTCAGCCCCCCGCCACCCCCGGCCCCATGCCCGCCGCCCGCCCGGACCGGGATGACGTCGCGGAGGGGCCGGGGGAGCTGCCAGCCCCTCACCCCGGCTTCGGGCAGCCCCCGGCGCAGACGCTGCCGACTCATCAATATTAAGCCGGGGCCGTGCACCCCCGGGGCGGGGGGGGGGGGGG
>VYZX01010463.1:266784-277943 GCA_013401335.1 Brachypteracias leptosomus
CGCGGCGCCCCGGGCCGCCAATAGCGGCGGCTCCGCCGGTTTCCATGGCAACGGTGCGGGAATGGGGTTTGCTGCCGAGGGATGGATGGAGGAGGCAGCGGGGGTGATGCGGCAGTGGAAGGGAAGGGGGGGAAACGGCCGCACCCCAGCACCCAGCATCGCATCACCCCTCTGCAATCTGGGCTCCCTCAGAACCCCGCATCCCACCCTAGGATGGGGGGTTCTGGGGCAGCGGGTCTGCTCCTGGGAAAGCCACGGGTTGTCCCCCCTTCCCTGCTGCTCTGGTGGCCACTGGGCACAAGAAGGGCCAAGCTCTGCCCCCGGGATGCTCAGGAAAACCTCAGCCCCTCACCGATGTGATATAGGGTCATAGAATGCTTTGGGGCGAAAGGAACTTTCAAGCTCATCTCATCCAACCCCCTGCACTGAGCAGGGACATCTGCAGCTAGAGCAGGTTGCTCAGAGCCTCCTCCAACCTCCCCTGGGATGGTTCCAGGGATGGGGCAGCCACCACCTCTCTGGACATCCTCAACCAGGCTCTCACCACCCTCAGCACCAACAATTTCTTCCTTCTCTCTAGTCTAAATCTCCCTCTTTTAGTTGAAAGCCATCACGCCTTATCCTGTCCCAACAGGCCCTGCCAAAAATTCTGTCCCCATCTTTCTGCCAGGCCCCTTTAAGCCCTGAAAGGCCCCAAGAAGGTCTCCCTGGAGCCTTCTCTTCTCCAGGCTGAACAAGCCCAACTCTCCCAGCCTTTCCTCACAGAGGAGATGCTCCAGCCCTGTGATCCAGGCAGCAGGAGCATCTCTCCAGAGCAGAGCAGAGCACACACATCTGAGCACACACACGGAGCAGACACACACGTGCTGGCTCTGCCCACCCCCTGCCTGGCTGTGTCTTTGATGGAGATCACCTCATTCATCAGCTGCACAGCCATGCTCAGGGAAGAGCCACCAGGCCACCCTGGGGGACACGTGTCTGTCCTTGCTCCCCAGTCCCGTTCAGGGTTGGACGATCCCAAAACCAAGAGGGGTGGCCCAGACCTCCTGCCCCTGCTGAGCAGCTGGGAGCAGGTCCTGTCTGCCCACTTGTCCCACTCCTGGGGTCCCCACACTATGGGGTGGGGACAAACCCCAGCATCTCACAGGATGTCACTCCTTTTGTGGTCATGGCTCCTGCACCAGGAGAACGTGCTCTGGGCCTCCTGTTCCACTGCACTGGAGGTCTCTGGTGACCCTTTCACACACCACTTTGTGAGGATCTCCTTCAAGAGCTTCATCAGCACATCCAGATGTGCCAGCTCTTGAAGGAGATGCCCTTGACTGTGCATCACCTCTGCCCGAGCAGACACAGCTCAGAAGTCACCACCAAGACAGTTACTCCTCACCACTGACTGCACAGGGTGCTGATGACCCACTTGGAGTCCTGGCTGTGGGACTCCCCACCAGGTCTAAGCCTCACATCATTCAGGAGCCCAACATCCCACCCCAACCCTGGACCTCCAAGCTGTCCAGTTTTAAGGAGCACACAGTGAGGGGAAACCCCAAACTGGTAAGTGCAGCCAACAGACCAGAGGGAAGATTCCACACAACTGATCCCACCTTCAAACCACCAGATTAATTTTCCCCTTCCCCTCCAGGAACATCTCAGGATGAGTCCCATCACCTCCCACCACTGAGATCCCCCCCAATCCCTGCCCATGCCCATTCCCCAACCCTGGAGGGACACCATGGGTGCTGCCCAAGGTGGAAGGAGGCCCAGGAGCTGCAGAGCTCCCTGACAAGGCAGAACAAGCAGCTCTAACTGGCAGGAGGAGGGAAGGGAAGCTCAGCCCTGATAAGATGATGTGGTTGTGAGCAGCTTGTGGCTTCCCCAGGAGCTCCAACTCTCTGTTCTGCCCTTCCACCACCACGTGCTGCTGGTGGGCTCTGCTCATCTCATGTGGGACCTGCTGCCACCACCATACACCAGCAGCTTTCTGCTGCTTCCCCTCCACAGGACCCCCAGGACCTGCTACCCTGGGGGAAGAGGGGCCAGGGACAACCTCCTGTTGTCCTCAGGAGCTCCCTGAGCTGAACATCTTCATGAGAGCCATGGGGATAGGGTGCTACAGGCACTCCTGGTCCTCCAGGTCACCAAGGAATCTACTGGGGTTGTGCTCCCTATAGAGGGGATGAGCCAAAGCACTTTCTAGGAAGACCCTTGAAGCCCTCCCAGGACAGGGGAAACCACAGGCTGGAGAAATGGGGGATACTGGAGAGCTCAAGAGCAACAGCTCAAGCCTGGGGAGATGGAAAAGGACCCCAGCAGAGCCCTCCAGCAGCACCCACTGCTCTCCAAAGGCCTTCAGGGAGCCAGGGGTACAGTAGATGGTCCCCCAGCACCCCCAGGGTCCTCAAAAACCAGGGAGCCACCCCCCAGCTCTTGAGCAGGACAATAACAAGGTCCCTTGGTAGTTCTAGACAAGGTGTGATGGACCAGGAACCCCAACCAGGAGCAGGAGACAACACCAGAGCTACAGGCAGGGTCACAGTGAAGGTGTGAGGTCCACTCAAGGTGCAAGACCAGAGACAATCTACCTGCAACATGGATCCAGGGTCCATCCAGAAGATGTGGCTGGAGATGATCTTCTTCCAATGCAGCTCCAGAGGCCACCTAGAAGGCAAGACCAAGAGGTCTCCCTACACCAAAGCTCAAACAAGGGCTGAAGACCCAGGGCTGAGCTTAAATAGTGCTCCTGGTCAGCAGGTCCATGGGTGGGGCCCCAGGTGGCAATTAAGGGTGGAGTTACTCAAGGCAATTAAGAGCAATTAGTGCCTGCTGGGGCCTGTTGAGCTCCTCCTCTGCTCTGGGGGTGATTGGCAGGGACCAGGAGGGGTTCATGGAAGCTCCGTGGTGGTCTTGGCTGGCAAAGGAAGCATGAGAAGAAGCCCCCAGGGCAATGCCAGCTCTGGGGGACCTCACATGGTTGTGAGGACAGTGGCACCTCATGGGCACCTCCAGGCTGAGGTGACCAGTAGGTGCCAACCCATCCCCACCTTCATCTGGAAGGTTCCTGGGGGTGGCCCCAGCGAGATGACCCGGGTGGTCACCTGCTCTTCCATGGGGTCCTTCTCATCTCATCCCACCTCTGTGCACCCACCCTATAGCCCAGAGGTTGCTCTGACAGATCCAGTGATCCTGTTGCCCAAGCTCCTGCCCCCCCAGCAGCCCAGGGACCAAACCCTGGTTAAAACCCCCCCCAAGCAGAGAAGGGTCCACGATGGTCTGGTCCTGCTGGAGGTCCCGGTGCAGCCCCAGCCGTGGTGACCTGGCCCATGGCACTGTGGAAACACCATGGTGGGAGATCCATGGCCACCAGCAGAGCCTGTTGGGGTGGCTGCTGGTCCTACAGCCCCCCCAGAACCACCCTGGCAGCACTAGGATGGATCCTCCACCCTCCACAGCACCCAGAGGGGTCTCACCCCACCCCCTGCCCCTCTCGGGGCATTTCTGGCTCTGCAGGGCCAAGAAGAAACCACCCGAGGTCCTTTAGGACCCCAACAACAAGAGGACGTTCCCTTGCCAGACCCAGAGTTGGGGTTTTTTGGAAAAAAAAAGCAGCAAAAAGTGGCAGTTTCTGTTCTGCTGCTCTCAGCAAGACCCACGTCTGCAGAGACCACAAGAGCTCTCCACCACCACCACCCCCTATTTATCCTCCCTGACACTATCAGAAGCTGAATTTCCCCAACTTTTGCAGGTTAAAACCTTGGACTCGTTTTTCCTTCCCAGGGTGCAGCAGAACAAAAGCTGCTCAGGGTTTTTTTGGGGGTTTTTTAGCCCTTTTTTGGGTTTTTACTGGTTGAAAATTTGCCTCCTTGTGACTATGATGATGGTTTTGATTTATTATTTTTCCTTCCCCTTCCACATCCCCTTGGAACAGGCACAAATGTGGGAAAACCGGAGCAGCAAAGAGGAGAAAAACACCCTGGGCCTTTCTGGCCAGCACAGGGAGGGGTCAAAGTGAAAGAAAAATACCCCAAGCTCCATAAAAAAAACCCCCAAACACCCCCCAGGACCAGCACAAAAAATGTGGAAACTTTTCATTAACGTTTGGGCTCAAAAAAGGGAAAAAATGTGAATTTTTGATCTGTTTTTCCTACTATTTTTAGGTGCCTTCTCCCCACTCAGGAGATGGGGAGTCAGAGCCAAGGGTGAAGGTGTCTGGGGGGGTTCTGGAGAACAGGGACCCTCTTCCCACGTCTCTAGGGTTGGTTTTAGACCCTCTCCAAGGAAGGATGGGCCAGGGGTGTGTGGCTGGAGGGAGATGGGGACCACAGGAGGGTCTTTTGGCTCCATGTGGCCTTGAGACCATAGATGGGGGGTGCTACAGGACATGGCAGCTTTGGGGGGGGCTGATGGTGAGAGCCCCATGTGGATGGGCTGAGATTTGCCAGCTCCTCAAGCTCTTTCCACCACCCCCTCCATGGTCCCACCAAGGCTCCCCCAGGGCTTTCAACATGTTCTCCAGCAACGTGGAAGCTCCTGACCCAAGTGTGTCCCCCCCCAAGCTTTGAATTTCCCAGGAATAGAATCAAAAGTCCACAAGAAAATGCTGGAAGAGTTTTATTGAGCAGCCCCTCACCCCCCTGCACCCACCACGAAGCCACCCAGGAGACTTGTCCTCTGCCCGTGGTTCTCCCCATGGCACGTGGCCACCCCTGCCCAGCTCTTCCTGGGGCTTCACCACGTGGAAGATGAAGTTGGGGGGGGAATAAATGGGAATTAGGGGCTTTGCTACCTACCTGACCTCCCACACGGTGCTGGCTCCAACCTCTCCACGCACATGGGACACGTGGCCCCTCTTCTCCACACGGCCCGTCCCCACGTGCCAGAGGGACAACGGGGCCAAGCAGAGCCCAGGGAGGGTGGTGGTGGCCATGGGGTGGGGGGGGTGAGCATGGACACCCTCCCATGAGGTGGGCACTGCCCGTCCTCCACGCTCAACCCATGTGCAACTCATGATGGGCACGTGGTGGTGGTGGTTGATGATGATGATGATGATGATGATGGTGGTGGTGGTGGTCTCTTCTCCGTAGCCCACAGTACACTCATCCATAAAGTAGGAAACACTACACCCTGCAGTGCTGTTTAGTAGTGCTTTCTACTTTATGGGTGACTGCACTGTCTCTCAGTCGCTGTCCATCGGGTCCTCTCCTCCGCTGAAGTTCTCACGTCCATCTTGGGGCCACCCTCCTGCTCCCCACACGGCCCGGCCATGGGGCCACCTCCGGCATCAGCATGGCCAGGCCTGCAAGTTGCAGGGTTGGTCTTGCCCCAGGGGCAGAGAGTCTCTGTCGGGGTCATCTCCCACCCTGAGGAGCCATCCTCTTCCCCATGGAGGAGATCCCCTAAAACCCATCCACAAGATGCTGCCTCATACCCCATTGTCCCATCCCGGGCACAAGGGACATCCTCACCTGGTCCCTAAAGCAGGAAAGCCACCCTAATATCCCATCCTGGTCAGAGGGGACAGCTTTGGCTTGCCCCCAAAGGAAGGACCCCACCTCAGACCCCGTGCTGGTCGTAGGAGAAGGTTTTCACTTACCCCCCAAGGGGGAGCTCCACATAATACTCCATCTTGGTCATAGGAGACCATTTTGACTTCTCCCTGACGCAGAGAACCCACCTCATCCCCCACCCTGCTCACAGAGAACCCAAGTGCCTTGTCCCTGCTGGTGGTGACCCCATCATTGCCTCTCAGACCCCATCCTGGGCACAGCAGGGGTGTTTGCTCTGCCCCCATGGACAGACCTCCAGCTCACACCCCACCCCTTTCACAGAAGCCCCCCTTGCCTTGTCCCGACGGGTGAGATCCCACCTTGGACCCCATCATCACCCTTCAAACCCCATCCCAGTCTCAGAGGACCCTCTTGCCTGGATCCCAAGGGTGAGGTCCCACCTCATTGTCGCTCAAATCCCATCTCTGCCACAGAGACCCCTCTTGCCATGGCCCCACGGCCCCACCTAAACAGCCCCCTGGGCCTCTTTGCCTGGTCCTTGTGCTGGGGACCCCGTGGCAAACACCATCTGCGTGACCATGTCCCCCCTCCATTGCCCTGTCCTTATGGTGGGCACCTCGTCTGAGCTCCACCCTGGCCACAGAGGACTCCTTCACCTCATCCCCATGACGGGGATCCTGTGGCAAACCCCATCACCCAAACCCACTCCACCTTGTCCCCCATCCTTTACCAAAGACCCCCTTGCCCTGTCCCTGAGGCCACGGGAGCTCCACGGCCTGGGGCTCCTCATGGAACCCCACCTCACCCCATCTACCAACCACACGGAGACCCTTCCAACGCCCCCATTGCCCTTTGGGCCATGTAGGGGGGGGGTCCTGCACCCAAGACCACGCAGACCCCAACCCCAACAGCCTCACCTGTCCCACCAAGTCTCCACGTCCACCCAGTCCTGTCCCCACAGCCACAAGAAGTCCCTTTGGTGGCACTTCTGCTTTGGGACTTCCCATCTCCACACCCCCCCCGCCAGCGCGGCACCTCCTCCCCCTTCACCCTCCCCCTGCCTCCCGCTCCCCGGGGTGGGGTGGGGGGACACCCCCTTACCTGCCACCGGCCCCCAGCACCCACTGCCCACGGGGGCTGCAGCCGCCAGCACCCCAGAAGACCCCGTGATGCTCCTCAAGTGCCACGTGGGCACCTCGGGTGGGTCCCACCATTACCGGGTTGGGGCGTCGGTGGCTCATGGTGGGTGCTGGTGGCACACGCTGGGTGCTGGTGGCGAATGCCAGCTGCCGGTGGCCCACGCTGGGTGCTGGTGACCTACGGTGGGTGCTGATGGCCCGTGTTGGGTGCTGATGGCCCATGTTGGGTGCTGGGTGCCGCTGCCCTGAGGTTCTTCATGGAGTGCTGGTGGTGGCCAAGGAGCAATGGGGCCCTGCGGGGAGCGGGGGCTGCTTTTAACCCCATCCTGCCCACGTGGCCCCGACCACAGGAAGAGCCTCGGCTGCCGAGGAGATAACGGGTGCAGGGTCCCACCCAGCCCCACCGCGGGGCGGAAGCACCGGGGGCCGCGGCAGAGCCACCGGTTACGCTCCCCTGGGCTGCCGAGAGACACAAACATGTTTGTGCAAAAAAAAGAAAGACCGAAAAAGAAAAAAAAAAAATACGACCCCGAGGCTGGTGGCAGCAGCTGAATCCACCCCCAGCACCACCACCGCCGCCGTGGCTGGTTGTGGGGCTCCAACATGGCCCCGTCCTGGTGGTGGGACTCATGAAGGTGTGAGATCTTCTTGGCCATGGGGAGAGCTCATGGAGGGGCCAGCAGCTCGTGTGGGGGGACTCATGAAGGTGTGAGATCTTCTTGGCCATGGGGAGAGCTCATGGAGGGGCCAGCAGCTCGTGTGGGGGGACTCATGAAGGTGTGAGATCTTCTTGGCCATGGGGAGAGCTCATGGAGGGGCCAGCAGCTCGTGTGGGGGGACTCATGAAGGTGTGAGATCTTCTTGGCCATGGGGAGAGCTCATGGAGGGGCCAGCAGCTCGTGTGGGGGGACTCATGAAGGTGTGAGATGTTCCTGACCACACAGAGAGCTCATGGAGGAGCTGGCAGCCCGTGGAGGGGGGTGCCCGGTGGTAGGGATGAAGAAGGATGTGGGTGCCATCAGGTTGCAAGCCCTAGACCTGCTCTTTAGGAAACGTTGCCCAAGAGACCTTGTGGAGCCTCTCAGAGCTCTGCAACACCACCCTGGGAAGCTGTAACGGCCGATGGGGACATTTTGACAGACAAATGTCATGAGGCCCTCAGAAGAAAACCAAAAGCCTGGGTCACTGTGGCCACCCCCACCTGGTGGCACCAGGGATGGAGCAGCCAGGAGATGTGGAGCATGGGGAGTCTGCAGACCCTGCCCCACTGCTGAGTGAAGGTTTCTGTTAAACTGGGGTGGAAACCATGAGATATATCCCAAAAAATGACTCTAAATGGGGCTACCTCGGGCTGGGGAGAGGTTTCCACGTGGGTCTGCAGAAGGCTCTTTTCTAGGCCACCATAATTCACTCTGCATTGATAATCTGGACGGAAATGCAAAAAAAAAACCCACCCCAACCCCAACAAAACCTCCTGGGGGGGGGTTGTAGAAGGCAGGGGAAGAGTCAAAAATAACCCAGCCAGAAGTGATTTGCCTTGGGCAGCACGTGCTGATGACACAGGTAGAAGGGGCTTTGGTGGGGAAGGGTTTGGTGGCAAAACTCTTCTCTAATTGAGGTTGAGCTGCTCAAAGAGTTTGGCTGGAAAGAAAGAACCAGAAATGGCTGGAGTGAGCCCCTCTGCATGCCCAGCAGAAGGTTGCTCTGTCTCCCACCCTTTGCCCATCTCCATCCCTGAGAAATTCAATGGGGAGATCAAAGAGACCCTTGGTGACATCTCCACGGGGTCTGTTTGGCAGCCAACAGACCCCAGAGCATCTCTCTGCCTTGCCAGGGGTACCTGGGGAGCAGCTACTCACCGGAGGCCACCACGTGCACGGCTGGTCCCACGTGAAGCTGGGTTAGGTGCCTCCTGAGCTTGAGAATTAGTCCTTCTGGGGACACCTGAAATGAAGATTCACAGAACAGAGTCACAGACTGGGTTGGGTTGGAAAGGAACTTCCAAGCTCATCTCATCCACTGAGCAGGGACATCTGCAACCAGAGCAGGTTGCTCAGAGCCTCCTCCAACCTCACCTGGGATGGTTCCAGGGATGGGGCAGCCACCACCTCTCTGGGCAACCTGGGCCAACATCTCACCACCCTCAGCATCAAAAAATCTCTTCCTTCTCTCTAGCCTAAATCTCTTTCTTAGTTTCAAACCATCCCCCCTTGTCCTGTCCCAACAGGCCCTGCTCAAAAGTCTGTCCCCATCTTCCTGACAGGTTCCTTGGAGTCCTGCAAGGCCCCAAGAAGGTCTCTCTGGAGCCTTCTCCTCTCCAGGCTGACCAACCCCAACTCTCCCAGCCTGACCTACCAGCAGAGTGGGGTGTTCCCAACCCAGACACCCCCTGGAGAGACCACCCAACAGTCACCCATGGGATGGTCTGTGTTGGGTGCCATCACAGGAGGTCAAGGCTGCAGAGGGCACAGAGCTGAGGAGCCTTTTCTAGGGCAGCCAGAGGGAACTTTGCTCTCAGAGAGGCTGCTGAGGGACTCTCCCCCATCTTCCTTCCTCACTCCAACAACAAACCAGCCCCTGCTAAACCCAGAGGGCTGGGGGGTGGAGGTGAGGAGCCAAGCTCTGCAAGGAAAGGTCCATTTCAAGCCAACCACGTTGCACAAGATGAATTTCCTAAAGGAGGCAGCTGGAGGGCGAGATGCCAGGGGGAGGGTGAAGCACATGGCTGGTGCCAGGGCAGGAGCTGTGCCCTCCTCGGATGGGGATCTCCAGCAGAACCCTGCCCATGCCGTGCCCAGCTGGGTGCCCATGTGGTGCTGGAGAACCAGGGCTGCCTTCCCAGCAGGGAAGTGGGGGGAGGTGACGCTTCCTCTTTCCCCGCGGGTGGGGAGAGGGGGACATGACATTTTGGGTGTCCTGAGCTGGTTTCCTTCTGCCAGCAGCAGCCACCGGCCGCCTGCCTCTCGGAAAGGGGGAAATCAGCAGATCTCGGCCTCTGAAAGGCTCCAACTGATGATGAACTTACCACATCCCCCGGCCATTGGTTAATTTAAATGGGGCTGTGGGATTTTTCTGCCCCAGCCCTTGGCCCAGCTCCGCCCGGCTAAAATAGCTCCCGAGGGGCTGAGAGCACGGAGGGTTGTTGGGGTTGGGGGGAGGCTGAAACGGCTTCGCTTCCTCCCTGGGGGAACTGGTGAGAACATCTGGTCCCCAACGCTCCCAAGGCCTCTCTCCACACCCTGCCCAGCTCCTTGGCATCACCAGGGACTTGCTGATGGACCCCCAGGGTGCTGCTGCTGTTCCCCGGGATGCAGCTCCCTGACCCACCGCTGTCTCCCCCAAACCATCTCCCACCATGGCACCGCTCTCCAAGCTCTACCCTCATCTCGGAGCACCCAAACGTGGCTCCAGCATCCCAGCCTTGCCATCTCTGCCACCACCCCCTCAAGGACCCGTTCTCCCCACAGGACTGGGGCTGTTGCTTTTCCAGTAACTCCCCCAGTATCGGGGAGCCCAGGGCAGCGGGAGCCGGGTGCTCGGGGGGCAGCGGCGGCCCCGGGGCAGGGGCAGGGGGATGGGCCCTTGTCGGGCAGCGCAGCCCTGGAGCTGCAAAAGCGCTGATAGTTCTTATCAGGCCTTGCAGCAACTTCCCCTCCTCGCCTGCGGTCTCGGCGCTCGCTGCATGCGGAGGAAGTGGCGGCCGGGCGCAGCTGCCTTCGGCCTCGCGTTGTGATCACAGGGGACGAGCTCCTCTGTAAGCAGCTCCCCCACATCATCCATCCATCCATCCTTCCATCTATCCATCCTTCCATCCATCCATCCATCCGTCCGTCCTTCCAGCCCCTGAGAGCTCTGCTGGAGGAGGAGGAGGAGGAGGAGGAAGGAGTTAGTCTCGCTCCCCAACCCCCCTCCACTACCCTGGGGGTTCTATCTCACAGGGTCCTCAGAGAGCCACTAGTGTCTCCCCGGCCATCGTTCTGCCAGACCCCAACGAGCCACAGTGGTGTCACTGTTCACCCTGAAGCCTAATGACTGCACTCCCAACACCAACCACCATAACCCCTCCGGGAACAGGGGTGCAAGGGATGGACACAGCTCTTTGCAGCCTCAAAAAAGACTCTTGGGACAGAGAGCTCTGACCGGGTGATGCTGCCACACCAGATGTGCCCCAAACCAGCTCCGGAGAGCCTTGGGGGTGGGCAGAGCAAGGAGGGACCGTCACCATGGACACGAGGAGGAAGCACACCCCAAAGAGAGGGGCTGTCGTGCCCACAGGGCTGAGCCCCACCAGGCTTGTCCACATTTCACCGGCGGGCACCAAGGGTGGGGAGATGCCAGGATGGGGCGCCCAGGGTGGGCTCCCCACGTGCTCCCGGGTTGACCCCATGGGAAGCGCCACCGGCGGCGGGGCTGGGGTTGGAGCGAGGCCGTTAAAAAGTGAGTCAATTAGAAACTGCCGGGTGAGGGGAGGCAAATGAGGGCGCCGAGGGAAAACCTCAAGAAGGCGACGTGATGCGGA
>VYZX01010463.1:278194-328124 GCA_013401335.1 Brachypteracias leptosomus
GAGGCCACGGGGGAGGGGGGGCCCCCCAAGACACCCGGCACTCGTAGGTGGCTCCTGGTTTGCCCTTTCCCACATTAATCCAAGGGTTGTGCAACCTCCTGGGGTGCTCCGCGCCAGGGTGGGTCCCTTTGGAGCATCCTCCACCCCAGCAGTGATGTGGGGAGGGAGGGATAAGAGCCACCCCCCCGGGGTGTGGAGCTCCCAGGATGGGGTCAGATGTGGGGCTGAGCTCCATGGTGATGGTCCCTCCTTTCCCAGCAGCCCCTGACCCCCCCCAGGACAAGGCGCAGGGAGAGCTGAGCAGCTCTGAGGTCCAGAGACCCCAAGGAGCAGGGAAAGGCAACGAGGGCTGCAAGGAAACATCTCCCCAGACTTGGCTTTGATGGCACCTTCCCAGACTGACCTCAGCTGTGGTCTCACTTTGCCATTTGCCCCAAGGAAACGTTCACTTAGCACCACCAAGCAACCTCCACCATTACAGTCAGACCCACCAACCTTGGCATCTCCAGCTCTCACGATGCAGAGCTGCAGGAGGAGGCCAGGGAGGTCAGAGGTCACAGCCAAGAAGTTTGGGACCCTCCACCAGCATCTTGTGTCCCTTCAGCCACCAAAACCCCAACTCTACCAGCAGACCAGTGGGTTTGGAGGTGTCCAACACGAAGCAGCTTTGCAGACAGCACTGAGCTTGCAAGGGATGAGCAGCTCCATCTCCACACGCCCTTTGCAGGCCTACTTCAAGAACCAACAGCCCACCAGCCTGTCTGTCCTTCACAAAGCAGAATCTCCTCCTTCCACTGCAGTTCCCGAGGAGCAAACACCCAGAGGACCCTCCAGACATCAGAGCTCCCCATTTTCCCTGCAAGGAACACATCCCAGTTCCTCACCCACCCGTCTCCATCACCAGTGCCCCAGGAACCCCTTGGGACAGAGCACGTGGCAGCCCTGCCTCATTTCTGCCATGCTTGGAAAGCTTTGGTAGTTGCCACCTGCACCTCCAGAACCTGCATCTCCAGAACCTGCACCTCCAAAACCTGCACCTCCAAAACCTGCTCCAGTCCCCCCCACAGCCCGACCCAGCAGCTGCTGCCAAAAGCTGCCCATGGGCCCCCTCCTCTCCCCACCACATCAGACACACTCAGGTCCCTTGGTGGCTTCTGCCCATGGGCCCTGTCACAGGGTGATGATCAGGATGGGCCACCCCTTGAGGTGTCTCTTGTTCCAACAGCGTTTCACACAGCACAAGTACCAGGAGGACAACCCAGGTCCCTTCCCCTGCACCTCCACCCTGCCAGCATCTCCTCGGCCAGTTTCCAAGAAAAACAGTTTTAACCTGGGGTTTGTTTTGGGGTTTTTTTCCTCCCAGCACATCCCACCAAGGGTCTCTGCACCCCTGCATTAACCAGCCCCCCAGGAATGGCTGAGGAGCACCTGAGAAAGGCCAAGTCTAGAAGGCAGCAGAGAAAGATTTAGAGCAAACCAAGCCTGGTGCTGCTGATGCTGAGCCCAGGCAGCACCTCTGCGTGGGGACCTTCACACCAGCAGCGAGGTGACAAGAGCAGGGATGCCACAGCTGAGCATCCACGGGGGCAAAACCAGGGGTGGGTGTGTGGGGGTCTCACCCACCTCAGCCACAGGACACCTTGGCCAGGGCCTGATGTGCTCTAACACACGTCCCCCTTCCTCAGAAACCCCCTTGGCTGAGCTACAAGACAAAGGCCACCCTGACAAAGGCCACCATGAGCCACCTCTGTGGCAGGGTGGTGGGGGGTGATGTGTGGGCAGGTCCCCCCATGGAGGGGCCCGTGGGGAAGGTGGGAAGGTCTCTGCTGGGCCTTTCCCAGCCCCTCCAGCAGCCCCCTCACCTACAAGCACCATGTGCTCGGTGGTTTTGGAAAGTTCTCACCCCGGGTATCGGTTCTCGAAACCCGCACGGAGAAATCCACTGGCTCGTGTTTCCTGCGTGGGGGCTGCCCCTGAGCCCCCCCCCCCAACCTGAGACCTGCCTCGGGTGCCAAACCTGAACCTGCAGAGTTTTCAGGCCTGGCTCTGAAATATTTCAGCGTCATTTGGTGCAAGGGGAGGAGCTGCCATCGGTTGACTCAGACCCACAGCTCCTGCCCGCTCACAGCCCGAGCTGCTGCTGCTGCTGCACATTTTCCTTCTGATTCCTTCAACGTGAGAGCTCCCTGCCCTACTTTTCTCAGCAGATAAAGCTCCTCACCCCTTTGCTTTTTCGCTGTTACCAAAAAACCAGGGCTGGAGTTGAATCAAAATGCTCGTTCTGGGTGATCTTGCAGAGGTCCCAGCTCCGGGAGCGATGAATCACTGGGTGGTGTGGGCTGGGCGATGGGGTGGGTGAGCTCACAGGGAAGGAACTCACCCAGACAGCCCCATTTGAGGTAGTAGGGTCTTGGAGACACCACCAGCTGCTGTGAAGAGAGGCCCCACTCAAGGCAGGAAGGTCTTGGAGGCGCCACCAGCTGCTGTGGGCAGAGGAGGTGGTTGCAAGACCTCTGAAAGACCAACCCCGTTCAGCTCTTGCACTGCAGCTCCCACCGGTCTTACCTCCAGCTAACCTGGAGTGGTGGCACTTCCCAGCAAGGGCTGAGGTCTCTGGGGGGTTTCCAAGCTCCATCACCTTCCCCAAGAGGTGCTTGTCCCTCTGCTGCTGGCCCAGGGGATAATTTCCTAAGCAAAGCTGCCAGGGACTGGTGCTGTGGGGCTGCAGCTCCCCAAGAAGGGAGCTGTGAACCACCCCTGTGCCTGCAGCCCCCCACCCAGAGCCCATCCTGCTCAAGGTCCTGTGCAGACCCCTCTTGTCACCTCCTCTGCACCATGGAGCCAGAGGACAAGGTGGCCTGGGATGGTGGAAAGCATCCTGGTGTGCCCCCAACACTGGAGCAGCTCCAGCACGGCCAAGCCCACCCCTGGAGCCAGGGAAGGGGGACACAGCCTGTGAAGGGAGTAGGGAGGGGAGGGTGCTGTGAAATACAGCAGAAAATGGAGATGTGCCTCAGGTCTCACTCACTCAGGTTCCTGCTCCAGCCCCACTCCACAAAGCCGTGCTGCCACCCCGTGGCACCTCAAGGGTGAGGCTTCCAGGGCTGGGCATGGCCTGGGTGGTTGATCTCTATCATCCCCAACATCCTTCCATCCCAGACCCACCCACCTCCCTCCAGCTGGAGAAAGAGCTGCTCACCTCATCCTCCTGGACACCTTCCATCTGAACCTCACCAGCTCTCACCAACCTCACAGGGCTGCCCAGTCAGAGCTGGGTGGAGCTTTCCTGCTCCCAAATTCCCTCCAGGGCCCAGAGGTCCATGCCCAAAAGTCTGAACCTGGAGTCATGTCCAGCACCCCCAAGTCCTTCTCCACAGGGCTGCTCCCCAGCCCATGTTGACACCATGGGTTGCCCCAACCAGGTGCAGAACCTTGTTATCAGGTGGGTAACCACCTCCACATGACACCAAACATCACCTTACCTTCTCCACCTGGCCATGAGCTGCTTGATCCTATAGAATCATTGAATTGTCAGGGTTGGAAGGCACCTTAAAGATCATCTAGTTCCAACCCTTCAACCCCAGTTCCTGGCCTTCAAAATGTCCAGGGATGGGGCTTCCAGCACCTCTCTGGGCAACCTGTGTCAGTGTCTCCCCACCCTCGTGGTGAAGAACTTCTTCCTAACATCTCATCTCAATCTCCCCACCTCTAGTTTTGATCCTAGGGCAAAGGACACCCCAGTTCAGGGCAGGCTCTCCCTCTCCAGGCCAGGATGTGGTCCATGGTGAGATGATGGTGGTCACAGACTCCCCCTTCTCCACACCCTATGGCAGGTGAAGCAGGGCTCAGGACACAGCTCTGACCAGGACGGGTTTATTGAAATATTTACACAAGTAGAGCCCAGTGAGCTCCCCACACCCTAAAAACCCTTGTGCACCATCACCCAACAGCTTCTCCCAACCTACTCACACCTTCCCCCTTGCCAAGGCTCAAAAAAAAGTCCATGGTCCATGTGGGCAGAGTCCAGAGGTCGGGAGCAGGAGGAGTGGAGCTCCAGGCTCACTCTCCACCACGATGAAGATAAATGGTTCCAGAGCAGGTCCCCGTGTGCCACAGCCTCTCCCAGCACAGCACTGGGAATCCTCCAGGCAGCACAAGAGCCCCTTAGGTCTTTATGGCCGTGTCCCGGGACTTGTAAGCGACCCCCCGGCTCTTCAGCTCCCGGACGATCCCTGCAGCAGGAGAAAAACATTTCAGGATGAGAAGCCCTGAAAAATCTGGTTGCTCTTTCAGAATCATGGAACGGTTTCAGTGGAAGGGACCTTTCAAGCTCCCTGCACTGAGCAGGGACATCTGCAACCAGAGCAGGTTGCTCAGAGCCTCCTCCAACCTCACCTGGGATGGTTCCAGGGATGGGGCAGCCACCACCTCTCTGGGCAACCTGGGCCAGGCTCTCACCACCCTCAAGGTCAAAAGCCTCTTCCTTCTCTTTAGTCCAAATCTCCCTCTTTTGGTTTCCTCTTCTAGTTTAAGTACCCAAAGAGAGAGAGCTCTCAAACATCACCTCTTGTTTATCTTGGGACAGAACCAGGTAGAGGTTTTATTTACATTATTTATTTCCTCCCTGAAAACACTTTAATACTCTGACTGAACAGCTGAGGCTCTTAAGGGTACTTCCTAAATCTTTCAGCCACTTCTGTGACCTGCCTCTGTATGTCCCACCACCTGTTTGTCACCTTGGAGGTGGCTACAGCCCCAAGAATATGGAGAACAACCCCTCAGCCAGGAGTGTTACCTTGGGGCAGGCGGCCAGTCACAGACACTGCGTAGACACCTGGCTTGAAGTTACCTGGGGGAAAGGAAACACTGAGTTACCCCATGAGTTACCCCATGGCTGTGTCCCTGTGTTCTCCAGCAAGGGTTTGCTGGAAAAAAGGGATCTCCAGCCCCCAAACCAAACCACTCACTGATCCGCTGCCACTTGGAGACCCAGCTGTCCTCAGGACTCATCATGGCGATGATCCTGCGGGAGGGAGGGAGGGGAGTGAGGGGATGTTTCCCAGCCAAAGTCAGACCCCAGCATCCCGGGGAACCCACTCACCCGTCGAAGGAGGAGCTGGTGCAGTCATAGACCATCTCCCGGTTGCCCTTCATCTGCAGGTAGGCATCGCAGTTGTCGCAGCCATCGTACTCGAACTGCTCGATGGTCTGAGGGGGACAGAGGCATCAGAGGGGGGCCGGGGAGTAGAAGGATGAGGCCCAGCTGGGACTGCGGCAGCCACAGGGCCTGGGAGAGGGATGGGAGAGCCGGGGAGGCCAACACCAGGGGAGGGGAGGGAGCCCCGGGACATGGGGGAAGGCACGAAGCTGAGGGAGGCCTGAGCCGGGCGGTAGGAGGGGGGAGAAAGGCCTAGGCCGGGGCAGGAAGGCCCAGGCCCGGCAAAGGAAGGCCTAGGCCCGGCAAAGGAAGGCCTAGGCCGGGGCTGGGCAGGAGTAGGCCCGGGCCGGGGCAAGGGGAGGCCGGGGGAGGGTGAAGAAGGTCCCGGTGCCGGTCGCACCTTGACGAGGGAGCAGAGGAGGCAGGCGCGAAGGTGCCGCAGGTCCTTGGGGACGGTTTCCAGCGCCATTGCGGCCGCCGCTGCCGCCGCCGCCGCGCAGGCGCAGAACCGGGGCGGGGCGGGGCCCGGCGGAGGCGGAGCTCGGCCCGAACCGGCCCCGCCCTGCCCTCCCCGAAGGGCCTGAGCCCGGGGGAGGGCGGCAACGAGCCGCGGGGGAGCCGGGGGAGGACGGGCAGCGCTGCCCGCTGGGGTCCCGGGGTCCCCCTCACCCCGGTGCCCGCCCAAGGGATTCCCCGTTCCTCGGTAGAAAGAACAAAAGCGAGGCGAGCAGACCGTGTACATGGATAAATATATTAGTAAATAAATATATTTCTGAGCACATCAGCATATTCACACATCTCTTTGTTTCTATCGGACATAAATACACAGTTTTGCATATATATAAAACGTATTCTTCCTTTTTTTTTTGTCTTTTTTTTTCTTTACCTGTTTGGGTCATAATTTATTCCCAAGCCCCGAGAGTCAGGAGAGACTCAGCAAAACAGAACAAAACATCAACCAACAACAAATAAACAAACCTATATTCACATTTCCAGAGGATCTGAAGGTTATGAAGGGAGGGCAGAGGCTCTGTGCAGGAGGGGAGCAGGCCCTGGGATCACCGTGGTGCTGGGGAAGGGCTGGAGCTTTGGCTTTGGACAGAGGGAGTTTGGGATGCTCTGGCTTCCATCAGTTTTCTGCTGGGAGTTTGGATGCAACGAGCTCAGCTTCACTGCAGTGGGGCTGAAGAACTCGGGTGATGGAGCCCAGGGGTTCTGAGCACTCAAAAGCATCACCCAGAAGTAAGAGATGCAGGAGCTGAGAGGAGCCATTCCCTATTTTCTCAGATATTTCTTCCCTTCCAGGCAGCCAAGGATAGTTCATCTACTGAAGAGGATCTTAAAAATCACCTTCCTGAAGAGTTCCTCCCCCTCCTCCCACCTTGAGGACCCCCTGAGGCAGATCTGAACACTCTCACCCAGCCCCAGCAAGCCCCAGGGAAGGGACCCAGCTCTGGGATGGCCATTTTCAGGATGAAAAGGGGCAGCAGCAGCACATCAGGAAAGGAAAACACTTTAAAGCCCTGCCCAGCCTGGTAATACTGCAGTGGGGACTGGAAAGGGCACACTAATGCCAACCACTTTCTCCAAGAAGCTTGGGGCTTGCCACAGATTTAGAGCCCCCCCTTTTATTTTAAGGATAAAAAGGGAAAGAGAGGAGGATTTTTAGACTGCAAACTAGATGCTCAGGCAGTGAAATGCATCCCTGGAGGCTCCCAGCCCTCTGGACTCCTAAAGAAACCTGTGGAGCACCCAGACTTCATGAGTCTCCTCTCTGTAAAGTCATCTGAGCCCTCCAGGATGGTCAAGGACATAAGGAGTTGGCTGAGACAAGCCCTGGACCACGAGCACAAGAGGTTGAACAGGGGAATCCAGACCTGCTCCCAAGTTTTTTTTTTGTTCTAGTTTAAAACCAACTTCCCTGCACAGGAGAGAACATCTGAGCTTGTGTTTTCTGCAGGACAAGCAAGAAGGGCCTGGAAAAGTTAAAATGTGAATTCTGCTGGGTTCTTTGATGAAAGAAATTCAGCCCTTCTCCAGACTGCAAGGTCCTGCAGTAGCTGGGTCAGAGGGGACAAGAAATGAGCACCAGCAAGGGAATGATGTTTTGTTTAGAACAGTGCTACTGGGTGACTTTTAATCCCATCACTTGACTGTCACTGGCTGATTAGCAGCTGGGACAAAGGTGCCTTTCTCCAAGATTAAGGGCAGCAAGCCCCATAAAAAGCTTTCCTCACCAACCAAGGCAGGATTATCCTGGACTGGGACTACAGAACCAGGGTACTCTTCAACTGGAGGAGAAGCTGCTGGCTCAGAGGAAGCCACAGAAAGCTCAGGGAGCAGATGGGGGAGCCTGTCCCTACAGATTGTCAGGAGTTACCTTCAGCTCCTGTGCTGGATCCTCACCAAGGCCTCACTGGCATTGATCTGGAGACAGTGGGTGCCACATAAATGGACACTTCACATGGGATTCCAGCTCCTTGGGCCTGAATGATCATTTAGGGCACTGGACTTGACAGTCTCATTCCTCGCTGTATGTTTGGGTTCTAGATATTTTGACTTTGGCAGGTTTTATTTTACCTGAATGCTCCCAAATGATGAGATGGAGGAAATGAGAACCAGCGAGATTCCAAAATAAAACCCCACAAATGGGGGGGGAATATTAAAGTGAGAGCCTGGCAATTTCTTGAGTTTTCTCTCTCCATCATCAAAAGGTTGGAAAAGGCAGAAGTGTGTTTTGAAAAGTTCCTTGGCAGGATCATTTCAGGTGCCTCAGAAATATGAGGTGATGGGGATGGATGGGGCTCTGCTCTGCATTTATTAGGGATGGGCTTGCTGGGAATTTGTGCAAGGAGGGAGGAAGGAGAGAAGCAGGAGCCACGTGAACTCAAGGATTTTCCATGGCTCCTGTGCCAGGGGCACCTCAGGCTTGAAATATGCTGAACAAATGAGCTGCTCTGCACAGGGCTGACCCTCACACCTATTTTGAGGGTAGGTGGAGGAGTCAAGAGGATGAGTGAGAGGCTTGTTCACAGTGCCAGACAAGAGGGTGGATTCTCTGCAATGGAAAGAGTCTGACCCAGCTCCTGCCCAGAAGGGCTGGTGATGGTGTCCCTGTGTCTTCACCCCTCCTGCTGCTGCCAGAACGCAGCCAGTGGCCCAGACGGCGTCAGGTGAGGGCCAAGGAAGTGACCCAGAGTGGTGAGAGCTGGTGGCTTCCAGTGGAGGAGGCAGCAGCAGCACCTTGCAGGGCAGCCCTGTGAGTGGTGAGGTGGCCAAGAGCTTGTCCCCGTGTCTGAAATAAGAGTGGAGAAGTTAAATGAAGAAGTCTGGCTTTTGACCTAAGCGAGGGAATGGAGGCAGGAGCTACCCAAGGCCACAGAAAGGCATTTCTGCAGCTTTTGGTCTCGAAGGCTTGTTTATTTGTTTGAAGTGTTTTAGCAGAACCTTCTGTGGCATGGACATGCCAAAATAGCAGCTTGCACTCACTCGGCGAGCTCTCCCGCTGGTGGCTCTGGGGAGACAGGCCCCAGACAGGCTCCACAGGGTGAGGATGGGCTCCCCCAGAGGAGAAGGGGGCCTGGAGAACACGGCTCTGCCTCGGGGTGACCATCACGACGTGGGGAGGAGACCACAAGTGTCATGGTGCTTCTCTGCAGTCTGGCCGTGGAGGGCAGGGCTGGCCACTGTGCTTTGCCTGTGCTGAGGGCTCCTCTACGGCTGGTACCTGGAACATCTTGGTCCCCTCCAGCTCTCCAGTGAGCAAACAGGACAGTGTTTTATTAAACTGAGTGTTCGTGGACATCCTGGACCTCCTCTTCAGACCCTGCATTCGAAGAAAAGGGAAAAAAGTGTCAGCTCCAACTGGCTGAACATCCCCGGACTCTGCAGCTGCTGGTGTCTTTACCCTGAGATACAAGGAGATGCTGCAGTGAAAGCCACCAAGTTTCTCTCCCAATATTTTGGAGGGACTTTTCTGGTCACCTCCCCAGGCTGTTTATTCCCCTAATAATAATAAAAAATAAGATGTCAAGCTCCTCTTTAAATATTTCAGAAGATAGAGGCTGAGGGCAAGGTGCACCCCCGCACTACTACATGTTTGCTTTTGAGGCTTTTTGATGTTTCCTCTTTGAAATATTCTCAGGAACGGAAAAAAACACCTACAGATATTGCCACAGAGCCACAGCAGCACCTGCCAGGGACAGGGGACAACAACAGCAGCACCACCAAGCAACAAAAGCAGCCTGGGAGTGATGTGTGTGAGCAGGGAAAGGGGGGACACGTGTGTTAACCCCTCTTTCTCTTCCCCTAATTGGGGCAGGAGGAAAGAGTGGTTAACAGAGAGTCTCTGTAGGTGGATTGGATCTAAACCTCCACATCAAGAGGGTGCACAAATTGCTTCTGAGCCCCAAACAAGCCCCTTCCACCCGGGCAATTATTGACAGGCTTTGAGACATTCAACATAAGGGCTGCCTAGAAATGGGGCCCCCCAAGTCACTGCTTCAGATAGTCCCAAATGTGGATGGACACACCATAGTCCCTTTCCCAGATGTCTCTCAGGCCTGCCTAGAGCTCTCCTGCAGGGTCAGGTAGCCCAGTGAAGGCACAAACACACATTATTTTTCACACTTTCCTCTTCCTGAATGTTCCTGAGATGAAAAGGAAACAAACACCCAGACAGACATTGACAGAGAGCAACTCAAAACAACTTTGCAAAACAGTCACAGCTCTAGGAACCAGGACCTCTGGAAATTAAATATATGGGAAGAAAACAAACCAAAATGAGATTCTGCAGTGAAAAGGCAGGTAATTGACATGGGGAAACCAATGCACAGCCCCAGTGTTATATTTATACACACATATATGTGTGCAGGCATGGCCAGAGTACCTGGAGACAGAGTTTGAGTGTATCTGGTGTTTGTGATTTGTGTCAGCAGGACATTGAATAAGCCATTACCAACTGCTCCTCACCAGGGACCTCCCAGCTTAATCACTCTGAGTCTCAAATAACATTATTAAAATCCTTCCTGAAAACTGTGCCTGGGGGAGTGTCCTGTTAGATGAGCAGAAAAGGTTAAAAAATAAGGTTTTGAATCAGGAGAGGTGGTAGAGCCTCAGCTGCTGACCTGGCCATGGAGAACAGGGCAACGCTCTCCAGGAGCACACCTTGGTGGGACAACAGGAATCTTCTCTGGGTATGAGCTTTTCACAGTGGTCTTTTGCTGCCCTCTAATCCCTTTCCCCCCTCTCTCCAGGAAAGATCAAAGAGATGACATGAAAGGGAATGGCTGAGAGGATGAGCTGGAGGAGAGGGGGGGATGCTGGCAGGGCTGCAGGAGGTGGGATTCCCCAGAGAGGGAAATCAAGAGGTTTCATCAGGCTGTGCTGGGGGTAAAGTGGCTGTTCTGGGCCCAGCTCTGTGGTGCTGCTGTGGTCTGGGCAGCCCCACGGGTGTCACTCCTTGCTGGCTGCCTCACTGCTCTGCAAAGGACCCATCCAGCATCACTTGAGGTTTGGTTCTCCAGTGAACAACCCCCAGGTACAATCTCCCAGACAAGGGACGTAGATTGATGCAAACCCCACCAAGAACAGCTGGTGGAGGTGCTGAAGGAAGGGGAGTGAACTCCAAGGTCTCTGGACATCTCTGGGGTGCCCTGGTGATGGCTGCAGGCAGCATGGATCCCTGTGATGCCAGCACATGGCACAGGAGCTGCCACCTGCACAACTGGAGCTTCAGCCCAAGATCCAGCCTCCCCTGGGAGCTGGGAGAGGTGAGGACACCCCTGGAGGGTGCTGCACCCCACGGGAGCACCAGCAGCTTCTGGAAACCCTGGTTGAGGGACTTCCTGAGCCAGGGAGTGTTATTTGCATCCCGGCAGTTGAGAGCTCTTGCTCTAGGCTCTCAAAGCCATTTTACTTCTGGCACCTACATCCTCTGGGCAATGAGGACCAGTTTCACTACACCCCCTGTGTTACCTTAGTGGGTGTTTAAAAGCTCCTGCTTCCCATTTGATGCCACCACCTATTTTGTTAGAAGCACCAGTAACTCTCTCTTCTCTGCCTCCTCCTCTGCTCTCCTCATTTCAGGTCTTCTCTTTCATATCCTCTGCTAATCACCTGTTTTCCACATGAAATTCTCTATATTCTTTCCATTTTCTCAGAAAAACCTCATGGCTGTGACTGGACTCTCTCCCTTCCTGCACTTCTCCCAAGTCTGTCCTTCTCTGATCACTTGTAGATGCCTCCTGTGAAAGCACCTCAGCCTTACACAGCTGTTGATGGCACTTTCTGCTTGCCCCAGCTACCTCCTCATAATAATTTGACTTTTACTCAGCAGCAGCTCTGCTCGTGTGTGGCATTTTGTGCTCCTCACAGGGGATTTCATCCACCCCTCCACTGCCCAGTGACTCAGCAAGAGGAGATGCTTCTGAAATGCTCTGTAACCACTTTTAAAGCTGACAACCCTGAAGGATTTTCTTTTATAAACTTCACTCTCTCCTCAATTTGTCCAGGATATTTCTGAGCTTGCTGAAAGGTGCAGACAATTGGAGAACTCCACTTTCCCCCTTCTCCAAGTAACTCTCCTCCATTAAGACCAATCTGCATTTTGTTCCTATTTTTTATTTCCCTCTGGGAGCACCTTCCCTTTTATTGGAGAGCTTCATCCCCCTGGAAGATCTTTGGGGTGTTCTCTCTACCACAGCTGTGCTGCCTCATCCCCTGGATTTCACATTCAGCCATGTGCCTACAAGTCAGACCCTGCATTTGAATTTTAACAATTTGCTTGGCAGGAAAGTCAGGCTCATTGCTTGGGGGCTGCAGCAGTTCCAGGCTGATTTTGCCCCCAGCTCTTCCCCTGGCTCTGGCCACGGGCAGCATCCATGGCTTAGCCCTTGCAGGACACCCAGGGGAGGGATCTCAAGCCCTGGCAATTTGTTACCATCCACTTTACTGATGTATTTCAGGAATGATCAGACCTGATCTAGGAGGGATCCTCTACTCCCTTATGGAGCTGGGCAGGGTGGGAACCTCCTGGAGCACTGATCACTAACACAACACACTCAGTCTACGTGCTCCCAGCCCTGAACATCCCTCTCAGAGCTCTGGAAACCCTGGTTGAGGGACTTCCTGAGCCTCCCTCCTCCTTCCTCACTCCCTGGGCCTGCAGCTTTCCTCCTTCTGCTGGAGCTGAAAACCTTTGCATTAAGTCTCTCTTTTTCCCAAGGTGCTCACAGAAATCTCTCCTGCACTTGGCTTTGCTCCATCTCTTTCCTGATTTCTTTGTCCAGCCACAAAGAACAGCTTCTTGCTTCTAAAGGCCCCTCTCTGCTGCTTGGCCAGCCCTTTTCTGGGCTTTAAATGATCCCTGTGCCCAAAAGCATCTTATTTTTTTGACTGCTTCTTTTAATTTTATCTGAAGAAGATTCTCATGCATATGGAGGCTCCTCTTTGCAGCCTGTTCTAACCCTGATGCCACCACACTCCTACGATTGGGGATTTTTGTGTCACTTGTCACTGGGCTCCACACTCTCCTTAACATATGGAGTCCCTCCCCTGCCACCAGAAGAGAGACACCCTCTTCTCCTCTCTGTAATTTCACCTGGGAATTACAGAGTCCCACTGTTTGCTTGGCTTTTCTTTTTTAAACTGGCTTTCTGAAGAGTTTATGCCAAAACTTTAATTTAAAGCCAGGCCTTCTAATTCACCCACTTGTATTTTTAGCCTCACAACATTTCTCTAGAGGCATATCTGTGTTTTTCTTTGTGTCCTGCTTACATGGGGCTGTCTGTTGAGACTGTTCTTTGCTCTTTTTACTGGTTCCCTATCAATTTATGTCCAGTCCCTTTCCAGATAAAGAACCAATGTGATTATAACTCACAGGTTGTGTTGTGTCAGCCAACGTGGTTTCAGCTTGAAGGCTCCTCTGCATCAGCCCTACACGAGCTCCTGCTCTCTTCAACTGTCCTGTGTTCCTAATAAATTTAAATCTTTCTTTTCTGTGTATTTTCTCAATCTGACCAGATTCTGACTCTCTGGGTGGCCCTGAAAACACCCACAGAAGCTACTGCAGCCAAACAGACCTGGAATCACACTGCTTGCAAACACACTGGTCCTTCTAGCTCCTGGTGAAGGGAGGTAAGAGGGCACAAAGGCTTGGCACAGTACACTGGCACTGACTCTGGTGTCTTCCTCCCACCTGTGCCACCAGGAGGTGGGCACAGATCTGGGTCGCTGGGACTGCCTACAAAGAGATTGAGGCATCACAGAAGCATCAGAGCCCCTTGCAATGCCCTGGATGCTGCAGCACCCACCACCCTGCACAGATTTCTGCTCTGGTGGTTTGGGGAGTCCTCCCAGTTTGTTTGAAAAGGGAGCTCAAAGCAACTCCTGGACTCTCTCCAAGTGGAGATCCTCTGCTGTGACCCTGGGAGGGCTGTGTCCTGGTGTTACCACTGCTGCCCACCTCCAACTCAGGGCACATCAGCACTCGGAGCTACCTGCAAACCAGAGACATCTCTGCTCTGCTGCCTCCTCCTCTCTCCCAGCAGCAGCAGAACCTCCAAGGCCCTTTGAAGAACCTCCCCTATCACCTCTCTACAGTGTCAGGCACTTCTGCACCTGGGAAAAAACCCAAACCCCTCTGCTGCTGGGAGGCTGGAGAGCCACAGGCAGCCAGCACCGTGCCCCTTCCAGCCTCTCCCCCTTCCCTGCTGCCTCCCGGGAAGCTCCAGCAGCAGCAGCCTGGGTGTGGTGTGGGGCTGGATAGACGAGCATGGGGAGGAAGTGATTATCTCCACAGCACAATGGGCAGGGTGAGTCACCAGGTTCAGGGCAGCGTTTGAGCAGAAATTAGGCAGCTCCATCTGTATTTGGTACCTAAATCAAAAGGATTCGCCGGAGGAGCTGCAGTGAGTCAGTGGCAGGGGGTAGGAAAGGAGCCAGGCTCTGCTCCCTGGGCTAAATCACAAGCTGCTGGATCCAGAGGAGCCTGAGAGAGCTAAACCCAGTTAGATTCCTTCAAACCACCTCATCACAAATGTGGTTTTCCCTCTCTCAGCAAGAGACGTCCAGCAGTGAGACAAAGGGCCAAACTTCACCTAGGTCTGACTTCCAGAAGACCCTAAAAAGCAATTTCCAGCATTTTCCAGAGGCAGGTGAGAAATGAGGGATGTGCAAACCCCCACACTCATTCTGTCTGTTCTCCTGCCACCACCAGCCACACACTTCCCTCCTTACTGGTTCCAGTTAGCTGGGGTTGGCTACAACAACTAGATAATGACTCTGCCAGTAAGCCATCCAGACTGATGTAAGGACAGTGAGAAACGTGGGCCCACCCCTTCCTTTGGGAGATATTCTGGCTGCTAGAGGTGTTCAGTTAAAACCAGCCACCTCATTTCTTATTTCTATTATTTTAGGACAAGATGGAGGGTTTGATGTGCTCATTAACAGACCCACTAACCATCTAGGCCACCATCTCCAGAGAGGTGAGCTCTGAAAGGCTTCTGTTGTCAGGGGTCCTGTAGGAAAGCCCCCTGTGAAGGCACCAGGACTAGTGGCAGCCAGAGTATCTCCAGCAAACCACCCTCATCCACCTGCCCAAGGAGACAAACCCCAGACTTACCCTGAGCACCCTGCGGAGCCGGGCAGGGCAGGTGGAGGGTCAGGCTGTGCCTGGGGGTGCCCGTCCCTGAGAAAGCAGCAGGAACCGTGTGTTTTCCCTCCTGTCCTGACAACCCCTCCTCCTCCTGCTGCTGCTTTCTCAGCTCTGAGCTGGACTGAGGCACTAAACACTTCCAGAGCCTCCGGGAGCCCGAGGCGCAGGGCAGGGGAGCGCTTGGGATGAGGGGCTGGGCTTCGGGCAAGCAGCGGGAGCCGGCGGGATGCCCGTGAGGAACGTGGGCATCACTGGCCTTGGGCAAGGCTGAGTCCTCGGGCAGCAGAGCAGGGTCAGGCTCCAGGGGACACTTTCTTTTCCTTCGGTGATGCCGGCTCTGTGAGCTGTGTCTGGGGGGCAGCGGGCCAGGGGAGGTCCCAGCTGCTCCCGACTGTCTGTTGGCATCTACGCTGAAGTCCAACCTGCTTGGAGAAGCAGAGGGGGCATGAGGGGGCTGGGCACAGGCTGGTTGCCCTGCCAGAGCTGCCTCCTGGAGCCCAGCGCTGCTTTCCAGAGCTTGCTGGCACTGATGGCTTTTCTCAGTCCTCTTTTGTGTCCGAGCACCGTGGAAGCCAACCTTGGCCCCAGAGTACCGGGATCTGCGCTGCCCAGCCCGCCCGGGAGGACACTCCACGTCCCTCCTGTAGTGATGGTGCTGGTGGTGGTGGTAGTGGACGTGGCTGAGCACCTGGGGCTTGGCAGGAGCAGCACCTCCGGGCACCATCAGGTCCAAGGACCTGGGCCGTGCCTCCCGTGGCGGCCGTGGCTGCTCCTGGCACCCGGTGTCGGTGGCGGGTCCCTCGGAGCTGCAGTACACGAAGGGGTCGTAGTCGCTGCTGAGGGAGCTGCGGAAGGTGGAGCAGCTGCCGTGGATGCCCTGCAGGCTGACATCCGTGCAGTTCAACATGGAGTCGCTGGAGGAGCCGTGGCAGGGCCCCGAGCTGGAGTCACTGCCCGGCCCGTCCGCCAGGTACCCGCTGTGGTCCGTGAGGTAACTCTCCCCGGAGCCGCTGCTGTTGTGCTGGTGCCCGTGGCCGGTCCCCCGGCGCAGGGCAGGGGCACGGTGCTGCTTCTGAGCCACGGCCGCCTTCAGCCCCAGGCAGGGGGGCTGGGGCTGGAGAGAACAAGTCCTGTGTGCTGCCAGAGGCTGCCCACACGACGAGGGGCTGGGGAGCTGCTGGCCCAGCAAGCCCGTGGCCAGGGGGGACGGGTGGCCGCAGGCCAGCAGGGAGGTGGCCGGTCTGTAGGGCATGTAGTGGATGGTGCCAAAATCCAGCTGGGAGAGCTCTGGAGAGTGGAAGAAGGGGTTGCCGTGGGCTGGCTCCGGGGGAAAGCTCCTGAGGTTCCTCTGAGGATACGGGTGTGGGAGGTGGTAAAGGGCATGTCCCGGGTGCTGGCGGAAAAGGTGGAGGCGCCGTCCAGGCTCCATGTCCCGAGGGGCCAGCCTGGAACCAGCAGCCGTGGCCTGGTCCACAGAGTCTCTGGCTGTGGAGAGAGAAGGGAGCATCCAGCACGTGTCCCACAGCCCAGCTGCAGCAGCCCCAGCACCGGTGAGCCTCCCCTGAACCCCCACTACCATCCTATGTCCCACCCGTGTCCTGCAGCTCCTCACTGCCACCACCGAACCGTCTTGATGGTCCTGCACACTCAGCACCCTCCCTGCTGCCCAGACCCTCAGATCCCACCTCCCTTCTCCACAGATCCCAGAGTGGAAACTCCTCATCTTGGTGCAGGTTCCACCCCAATCCCAGCTCCTTGCTGTAGACTACAGGAACTGGGACCCCTCTCCATGCACACACCACCCTGTGCACCCAGCTGATGTATCCATCACCCAGGGGTACACGGTCCTCCTGGGCACAACCCCTGCACCCCAACCCCATCCCTGGCTGGGAAATGCTGTGTCTGAGCCCTACCAAGAATGTTGAACATGCAAAGTGGGCACGTGTGGTGTTGCTGCAGCCAGGGGTCCACACACTCCCGATGGAACTCATGGGAGCACGAGATGATCCGCAGCTCCTAGAAAGAGGTGGAGGAAAGAGGAGGAGTGTAAGCAAGCAGTCATGTCCCAAGACCTGGCTGGGTCCTTCTTGATGGAAGCAAGCCTCGTAGGATGGGAAGAGGTCTAATGGTGAGGGCTCTGCAGCCCAGCTTGGCATGGAGGAGGCCGTGCAGCAGCCTGGCAGCTCTGGAGTGTGAACATCCAGAGAGGTGCTAACCCTTGGGAACAGGGGGTTTCAAGCTGAGTGCTTTGGATAAGCAAACCCCACTTCAACACGGACATATTATGGATGTTTTACCCTATAACAGCTCAAGACCCACCTTGAGGGAAGCTGAACCTGCAGCATTTCCTTCAGCAGGGGCAGAGCTTTTCTGGCCCAGGGACAGGCAGAACTCCATCAACACCACTCCCTTCCCAGCCTCCAAAGCTGCTGAAGGGAACATCCCGAGGCTCTCCCACCCCTGCCAGCCTGCCCAGCTCCCACCTGAGGGTGGCCAGGGAGCTCAGAGCTGTGCCCACAGCCTACCTGGCCCTCGCTGAACTCCTCCAGGCAGATGGCACAGACGGGGGCTGAGCTGCAGCTGCTGGCCGAGTCCCACCGCGCCGCCGCCCGGCACCTCGCCTGGTACTTGCGTGTGGCCAGCTGCCCGATGGCCTGCATGGTCTGCTGCTGCAGGGAGTCCTGTGGGGACACAGGGCTCACAGAATGATTTAGGTTGGGAGGGATCTTCTAAAACCATCCAGTTCCAACCCTCCTGCCATGGCAGGGACACTAGATGAGGGCACCCAGGACTTCACGCAACCTGGCCTGGAGCGCCTCCAGGGATGGAGCATCCACAACCCCCCTGGGCAGCCTGTGCCAGGGTCTCACCACCCTCTGAGTGAAGAATTTCCTTCTGATTTCCAATCTAAATCTACCCTCTTCCAGTTTGAATCCATTACCCCTCATCCTATAAAGCTTTGAGGGGAGGCTCAGCCTTATATCACCACGCTTCTCATTGCCCTTCTGTTTTCAGAATGGGATTATCAGGAATTTGAGGGTGATTCTCATGTCCAGAGGTGACTTTTTGTCTAACCAGAGCAGGCTTTGTCACCAGCAGGAGACATCTGGCACTGGACATTCAAAACCACTCAGCAGTGCTGGGTTTTTGAGCCCCAAGGGCTTGTCTCTCTAGAGGACAAAGGGGGTATACTCCCAAATCTGGAAATACATCGATTATTCAATTTGTTAGTTTCTATTGAAAATACTAAATCTTCTGCTCTTTACCAACACAGACAATACTGGTAAAATCAGGAGCTTGTGGGGGGTGGGACAAGCCCTGAAGGTGCCAGGCTGCAGTGCTGGCAGGAGGAGGGACACTGCCAGCCCATCTCAGGGTCACCCCACTCATCCCTGGGCAGATCCCGTCTCCCATGGCCACATCTTCAGCTCCCCCAGGGGCACATTTCCTCTCCCAGACTGTCCCCATCTTCATGTGTGTGTCTGCTCAGAAGCATCTGCCCCATGAGGGTCCTACCTGGGTCCTGTTCAGCTGGCACTTTGTGCGGACAACAAAGATCAGGATGATGACAACCACCGTGCTGACCACCGTGAGGAGAATCCACACGTCATAGTCTGGCTGTTGGAGAAAACAGGGCAGAAATTACTCCTGTGTGGCAGGGGAGAGAATCAGAGGCTGGGCAGGGGAACCCCAATCTCCTCCTGCATGGTCCTTGGCCGAGCTCAAAGCTCAGCATCTTTGGGAAGTCCTATTCCATGGCAGAGCAGCTTGGGAAGGAGGATACAGAAGGCAGTGGGATCAGTGTGTCTCTCACCCAAGCTGGTGGCTCCTTGACCTCTATCTTCACGTGGGCTTCTCTGTTCTTGTTCACAACGCCCATGAGCAGCTCAGCATCGTGGCCCCTGATCAGAACCACAGGCTGGCTCAGGCCTCGGGGCTTCCTCAGCTGTAAGGAAACAAAACACAGTGAGAGATGGCCCACAACAGCTGGAAACAGAGAAGCACAAAGGATGGATCCAGCGAGCAGGATCACCACCAAACCATGTCCCTCAGCACCACATCTCCACGTCTTGGAAACCCCTCCAGGGATGGGGACTCCACCACTGCCCTGCCCAGCCTGGCACAGCCCTTCACAACCCTTGCAGGGAAGGAATTTTTCCTAGTATTCAAACTAAACGTCCCTTGGGGCAACTTGAGACCCTTTCCTCTTGTCCCATCACTTGTTCCTTGGGAGAAGAGCCCGACCCCACCTGGCTCCAACCTCCTCGCAGGGAGTTGTTGAGAGGAGAAGGTCTCCCCTGAGCCTCCTTGTCCCCAGGCTCAACACTCCCAGCTCCCTCAGCTGCTCCTCACCACACTCCTGCTCTAGACCCTTCCCTGGCCATGCTCCAGCCCCTCAAGGTCCTCCTTGGAGTGAGGGGCTCATCAATGGGGTTTGTACCTGATCAGCAGCACTCTCATCATCAGTGATGTCAAAAAGGATGGCCCGGGCTCCTCGCTCCCCTGCCAGCTTTGCCTGCCCAAAAGAACAGAAGCTTCAGTGGACATTCTGGATCAACATCTGCTGTTTGGACAGGAATTTGCCTCCCTGGCTCTTCCCAGGAGAAAAAAGCACCTGCTGCTTAGAGAAAATAGTTTACACCTTGGTTGCTGTGCTTGTGTTGGGCTGCAGAGGCTGCTTGTGCTGGAGCTCTGGGGTTCACGGATGGTTCCTCCACGGAGTTGTGGAGGCAAATTAGTTGGTGGGCTTGAATTCAGAGCACCCACTAAACCTAACCACCAATTCCCCAGCTCTCTGTGCCAGTGCCCCTTTGCTGGGGAGGGATCTGCAGCCCCATTAGTCCTGCTGACTCCTACACAACCTTCCTGCCCCAAGCCAGCAGAAACCTCCGCAGGTCCCTGCTTCTCACCATGGCTGCTCCAGCTGTGGGTTGTCTCTGGACCTGACTCCCACACACTTTGTTCTCCCCGTGACCAGGGAGAAGCTGAGATGATGCCTGGGCTGCAGGTCCAGGATGAGGAGGAGCCCACCGAGGAGGGCAGCTTCGAGACCCACCCCGATGAGCGTACATGCCACTTTGGTGAGGTCAAAGCACAGTGCCTGGAGGACCTGGTGGGGTCACCCACGTCCTCCCACCAAGCCCTTGGAGCCCCCGGGGCAGGCAGAGGCAGCCTCTTGTGAAAGGGAGCCGGGGAGGTGAACAAAGTGCAGGGCTGGGCCCTGTTACTCATGCGGAGCCCTTTGATCTGCGCGTCCCGAGCCCTGTGCAAACAGGGAGCTGCTGGAGCTGCTGCTGGAGCTCACCCACCACGGGGCCAAACCCCAGCTGGGGGCCAGAGGTCACTGCTGTCACTTCCCAGCTGCCATCTCACACACAGGGCACTGGGAATGCCCCGTTCTCAGAGCAGCAAGAGCAGTGAGGCTGGTCCGGCTCCATCCCTCACTCCACAGTCCCACAGAATGGGTTGGAAGGACCTTAAAGATCATCTTGTTCCACCCCCCTGCCATGGCAGGGACACCTCCCACTAGAGCAGGTTGCACAAAGCCCCATCCAGCCTGGCCTTGAACACATTCAGGGATGGAGCATCTGCAGCTTCTCTCCCTGGAGCAGCATCCCAGGTGCTGGTCACCTCCACCTCGTTGAGGAGAAGCTGAGTGCCTGGGTCTGGGAACAGGGCTGGGGATGTGAATGGAGGTCAGTAACTGGCTTGTGCTACCAGCCAGCAGCAGCTCCAGAGCAGCAGCAACCCAAGCTGGGCTTCCACCCTGCTCCAGCAAGGGCCAGGCATTGCTGCCTGGCTGCCCATGCCAGGGAACCAGCCCCGAGGTGGTGAATCTGTCACAGCCTCACATCCCCTTCCTTGCTTTTGTTGTCACAACCTCCTCAAATAAAAAAAAAAAACCCAAACCTGCTGTGCAGGACCAACTGCATCACACAAACACCATTCAGATAAAGTCAAGAAGAGCTAAACAAGTTTTTTCTTTTAATGTTTATACAGTGCTTGTGGAAAATAACACAACATTTAGTCCAGAGCCAATAAAAGGAGGCAGTGAACTACCTGGGAACGAGCTCCCGTTGGCCTTATCCATGAAGCTTTATCAGAGACACCAAGATTTTAAGGCTTAAAATGACCCTCGTTCCTACCTGACTTCCTTATTACCAGAGGATTGTGGCAGTGACCTCAGCTTTTGACACAGTAACTGCTGCTTCACTGAGGTACCTCTTTCCCAGGAGAGCAGATCTGAGATCTCCCATCCCTCTGTAGGGCAGATGGTGGCCAGAACTCTTCAAGGGTCACATCCCACCACATATCACCTGGATTGCTCAGTGCTGACCCTTCACACACCTCATTCAGTGAAGTAACAGAGAGTTCTTTTTAAAGACAGGACCACAGAAGGTGTTTGCTGTCCTTGTCCTTTTCTCCACCTTCCAACAGCTCTTTCCTACCCAACTCCTCCTGCTCTCCCCTCTCCCTGCCCCATGGGTTTCAATCTCCAGGTTGGGGCCACTGGGGACATTTCTGCACCTACCTTGTTGGCCAGGGACAGGCAGGGGTTGGGATCCCGGTCTGGCTGTTCCAGCTTGACAATGGTGATGAACCCTGATTCAGTGTGTTCATCCTCACTGGTGTTGCACAGGGACAAGGGGTGGGACTGCAAGACAAAAGCAAAGGGAAACTCAGGTCTTGGGGCTCAGCAAAGGGTGACTCGGATCCATAAGGACTTGCCCAGAGGGTGTAGGACACCTCTGGGGTGGGCATCACCACCATGGCCACATCCCATGGTCCTGGTGAGGTGTCCATGGACCTTCTGGGCATGGGACAGGAGAGCTCTGCCTTGGGGGAGCCTCTGGAGAGGTCAGGGTGGATGGTGCTGCCACTGGCTGGGGCTGTGTGCTCGGAGCTGGTCCTGGTGCAGGTTGGAGCATCCTGCCCCCCATCTCCCACCAGCTCAGACCCACCATCCTCAGGGTCAAGAGCTGCTGCTTTCCACCCCAACACAGCTCCAGCAGAGCCCCTGGAGCTGCAGCAGGAGCTGCCACCACTTGGTGGGGCTCTTGGCCGGGTCCTTCCCCTCTGGAAAAAACAAGCCCAGGTCTCCCAAAGCCATGAGAGCGAGTTCAAATGGTGAGGATCAAAAAAAAACCAACCCAAACCCAACAAACCCACAACCACAGACATTTGCAAATTGCCTCGGTTTGGGAGATAGGCAACACCCACAGTCACAAGGGCACAGAGCAACCCCAGCCCTCACCTAAGCTGGAGGAGCTTGGAGAGCCAGGTGGAAGAGATGGCACCAGGATGAGCCAAGACACAACCTGCTGCACTTCAAACCATCACAGTGGGTAGCTCAGCACCAATGAACCACTCACTGCCTTTGGCAAGCACTCATCCAGCTTCCTCCTGGGGTCCTCCTCTCTAAACCAGAAGGACTTTAGAAGAAAAGCAGCCAAATATGATCTAATTTAGACTCCAGACTCAAAGATGCTAGAGAGAGAGTGACTGCACCAAGCTGAGCTCCATAAAGCAGAAATCACAGAATGTCAGGGATCGGAAGAGACCTCCAAAGATCATCTAGTCCAACCCCCCACCAGAGCTGAGCAGGTCACACAAGAACACGTCCAGGGGGGCTTTAAACATCTCCAGAGCAGGAGACTCCACAAGCTCCCTGGGCAGCCTGGGCCAGTGTCTGTCACCCTCACTGGGAAGAAGTTTCTTCTCCTATTTCTGTGGAACCTCCTCTGGCCCAGCTTGCACCCCAACGGAGGTTTCTGAGGAAATGACCCAACCTGAGCTCAGGAGGCTTCCAAATAACCCTCAACTTCCCTCCAGCAGCAGCAGGTGCTGCCCCACCAAGGCCAACACGGTGCTGACGGGCTCGTGATCCCTCATGTCATCACTTTTATCCTGGTTTGCTTGCCCAGCAGCTCTCTGGTCTGCTGGTTAATCTGGCCTTGGGATAACGGCAGAGAAACACAAATCAGGAAATGCAAAGAGTGTGTCTTGTGACCCTTCTAATAATTCAGAGATAACTGGTGTTATCAAGGGTTCACCTGGAGGAGCCCAGGCCACGGGTGCTGGGGGAGAAGTCACACCTCCCAGAGCTGCTTGGAGCTGTGTCCAGCCCTGGGTGGGACTGGTTTGGGGTGCTGGGATGTTCCTGGGGTAGTGACCCCATGGGGTGAGGGACAGTCCTGCACGCTGAGGATGGTGCAGCCCCTCTGTGCCAAGGATTGCTGGGCATGATCACAGCATTCATGGTAAACAGCACCAGTAAGAGCCAGGAGCTAAACTGGAGCTCCAGCTGAGCTTGGGGAGCCTATGTAAGATGTTGGTGGCTGTTCTCAAGTTGGTAGAATCATTTAGCTTGCAAAAGATCTCTAGGATCATCAAGTCCAACATCTCCCTGACCCCCAGACCATGTCCCAAAGCACCACATCTACTCGTTTGTTGAAGCCCTCCAGGGTTGGTGACTCCAGCACCTCCCTGGGCAGCCTGGTCCGGTCCCTGACCACTCTTGAGTAAAGAACTTCTTCCTGATGTCCAATCTAACCCTCCCCTGGTGCAGCTCAACAGGATTCTTCTCTGTGCAAGAGACACACACATCATCCACCCAAGCAACCTGCTCCACCAGGCACGGAGAGGTGCTCGATTCTCACTTGGGGGCTTCACTTAAAAAAAAGATGACCCCACGAGGTCACTTTGAGCCCACTCTGCTGCCCGAAGGCAGGAGCAGCCAGACCTCAAACATTCCTCAGAGACACTCGCTCAACCTGTTTTGGAGACCTCCAAAAGGGAGACTCCTCAGCCACCCCAGGGCTGCCTTCTCCTCAGCACCAAGGAGTATTTTCTAATGCCTCATCTGAAGCAGTTTTGCTGCAGCCAAAGCCTATTAATCCTCACTGAATCAACTATGCCCATGGAAAGGAGGCTATTCACTTTTTCCCCCCCCCTAAGAACCATTTAAACATTTCTCTTCCCTTTTCTGTTCACAAAAGAGTCTTTAGGGACAAGGGCTGTAAAAAAGACTCAGAGAAACAAAGTCCCTGACAGCCTCAGCCTCCTCTGTAGGGGAACCCAGAGCACTTCACACCCTCCCTTCATGGGAGATGAATGAGTCCAAGGATTTATTTGATCTGAAGTGGCAGTAAAAAATTTATAACCAACCAGTAAGACTGTCATGGAAAAGAGAGGAAGGGAACGGGACAAGAGAGTGTTCACTAATGGGGTCTAGGGAAATGAGGGACCAAGCTGGTGAAGCATTAACACCAACATATTAAATTGACCATGATAGCAGAAAAAGTGCAGGCAGCAAATTCCAAGCTGGAGTTAAGAAGCTGAGAGTGATGCAAGGAAGGGCAGGTCAATAACCTTGACCCCCCTGACAGAAGAACCTGGTAAAACAGCAGCATGAGGAAGGGAAGGGGAGAACCAACAGTGCTTTGGATGCTCCACAGCCCCACGGGGCTCCTCCAAGCAAGCAGCAAGTGTGAGAATGAAGGTAGGTCAGTTAATGCCACAATGGGCATCTCCTCTCCTGTTCTCCAAGGTCAAGGTTGTGACCAACCAGGGTCATCTATCTCCAGAACCAAGAGGAGCCTGAGAAGAAAACTGGGTTGTCCAAATAGTCCCAAAAGACTTGGAAAGGGAGAGGAATGAAGTGACCGAGTTTTTCAATAACACATCAACAGCCAAGTGGATAAACATTAACGTTGGCTGAAAAATATTAAAACATCCTAAAGATGTTCAAAAATGCACATGTGAAAAACTCTCTGTGGTGATTTTCAGCAGGGGTGAGCTCCAGGTGAGCTGCTCAGAAACAGGAAAGGACTTGGGAGGCATCACAGAGAGTTTTATGGAAACCTTTGTTGAATCACCCAGAGGAGGCAAAAGGCAAACAGACTATTAGGCACTGCCAGAAAAAAATTAAAGAGGGGGGGGAAAAAAAAGAAAAGAAAATCTACCAGATAAAGCTGGAGTGTGTCAACATCTTGAATATTCTAAGTCCTGCTCACTCCATCTTAAACAGAGGGTACAAGAGGAGATTAAATGAGTAAGAATTCCTCAGCTCAGTGGAGATGGGGTATGGTAGAGCCATGTAAAAGCATGACAAATATGGAGAGCTGTTAAAGACAAAGCTGGGGACTTCCAAGATCATAGATTCACACAATAGTGGGGTTGGAAGGGACCTCTGGAGATCATCTCATCCAACCCCCCCTGCTCCAGCAGCTCACCCAGAGCAGGGTGCCCAGGATCACATCCAGGAGGGTTTGGAATCTCTCCAAAGGAGACTCCACAACTTCTACCTCTGGCACCCTCACAGCAAAGAAGTTCAGACAGAACCTCCTGGGTTCCAGTTTGTGCCCATTGCCCCTTGTCCTGTCACTGGGCACCACTGACAAAAGTCTGGCCTCATCCTCTGTGCCCAGAGAGGTGGTGGCTGCCCCATCCCTGGAAGCATTGCAGGAGAGGTTGGAGGAGGCTCTGAGCAACCTGCTCTGGTTGAAGATGTCCCTGTGTGAACATCTTCATTCCTGCAGCAGAGAGGCTCTTCCCAGTGTATCTTAACCCTTCCTCTCTTACCCCAAGCCCACTCCACTATGTAGCTGTCCCTCCACTCCCAGACACAGCAGCAGGAACGTGGGGATGCTACCAAAGGTACAGGAGATGCTGCCAAGAGGCTGACAGTGGAGCTCCAAAGCACTATGAGATGCTGCTGGAAGGACACAAGAGAATGAGGAGGGCTGAGGCAGGGAGATGAGTGGATGGTAACCATGAAGATCGTGGAAATGGCTGGTTGGAAGAGAAGGGCAGAGTTTTCCAAGGGGCCCGAGGAGCAATCACAGCTTCCATGACTGCGAGGCACAGGCTGAGCCATCAGGATATGGGGCTTTTTAATTTCCCTGCATAAAGTTTCAAGAGCTGTTATAACAGCAAACACACCTTGCTCGTGTGTGAGTCACAGACAAACACCTTCACTGATAACAAACACATTATTCTTAGAGAGACTCGGGTCCTACCTCAACGTGCCAACAGCTCAGACAACCACTGAGTCCCCTGGAGGAGTGGCGAGAGGAGACAAAAGGATCTACAAGCTGCAAACTCCAGGGTTTGATGGGACAAACCAGTCCCTAACCAGTAACTGTTCTGGGGAGCCACAAAGAGAAGTGGTGAACCCCAAGAGGGACCTTTATTTGACTATCACGTGTAGGATTAGATGGTTTAGGTGAGTCTCTAGGTCTGGAGCTTTTCCATCTAATTGCACAAGCATGGCCATGGTGTTGGAGACTCTCTCCACCCCTCACTGTCCTACTGGCAGCTCTGCTGGAGTTTGCTCTGCTGTGGACAGAGAGGTCCAACACGTGGGAAGCAAGTGGCACTTCTGGTGCAGCCACCAAGATGGGCCAACCAGGAGATTTTGGGTAAAGTCTCACCATAATGGTTAAACTCTCTCTCTGGTCCATTTTGGAATATCAAAGGCAAAGGGAGGTTCTCTGCTCAGCCCTGACTCACATCAATAAAAGAAAGTAAGGACAAGTCATGGGAGAACAGCTCATGCTCCTGCTGCCTCCTGCACCCTGGACCAGCATCCAACCCATGCTGACCTGCTCAGAGGGCTCAACTTGTCCTCTCTCTGGGGCACAGTGCTACTAGTGATCTCCACACTTCATGGTCCTCTTACACAAGGACCTTCTGCACTGTGCTGACAGTGGTTTGGAGGTTCAACTCTTCCACAGCACTCACACAAGTCTTGCAGCTCAACAACAGCTCAAAGCCCTGGCAAACCCAAGCTCTGCAGACAGCCTGGTGGGATCCATCCTCCCTACCACTCCCAGCACAAAGCTGATGGTCACCTGGGACCAAATGAAGGGTGGCACAGGCATAGGAAGTCCTCCAGCACGAGCATGTCAAGCACATTTCCAGGAGACAGCTCTGCAAGTGATGGGCCAGGCACAAAGACTCACCAAACCCTGATCACCTCACTGCAGGAGCTGGGGAATCATTTCCTCAACCAGCAGGTTTTTACAGCGTGTTTCAGAGTTAAAAGCCTTGAAAGCGGATGCCAGAAAGAGCATTCTTGCTCTTCTGGAAGGGAGATAACAGATCTAGAAGAGCAAAGACTGACAAGGAAATTCTCCTTGGGGCAGATTATGCCATAATTTCTTCAGAAGCCTCACGCACCTCCAGGAGGGCGGAACTGCACCTGGAAGGAGACCATAGGGCTCTCCTGGGGTTGATGTGGACTCAGGAATCCTTTAGAACTCTTCTGAAGATGGAGCTTAGCAGCAGTGTTGCCTCCCAGCACTGTCTGGAAATTGCAAGGCCTTGACATGGACCTGAACCACCACTGGGGCCATTTCTGGAGAAACCAGCAATGGTCCAGGGAAGCCTCAAAGAATAATAGATTGGGTTGGGTTGGAAGGGACCTTTCAAGCTCATCGAGTCCATCACCCTGCACTGAGCAGGGACATCTGCAACTAGAGCAGGTTGCTCAGAGCCTCCTCCAACCTCACCTGCAACGGTTCCAGGGATGGGGCCTCAACCACCTCTCTGGGCAACCTGGGCCAACATCTCACCACCTTCAGTATCAAAAATGTCTTCTTTCTCTCTAGTCTAAATCTCCCTCTTTTAGTTTCAAACCATCACCCCTTGTCCTGTCCCAATAGGTCCTGCTCAAGTCTGTCCCCATCTTTCTGACAGGCCCCTTGAAGTCCTGAGAGGCCCCAAGAAGGTCTCCCTGGAGCCTTCTCCTCTCCAGGCTGACCAACCCAACTCTCCCAGCCTGGCCTCCCAGCAGAGGACTTCCACCATTGCTGGGGCCTCCTCTGGCCCCGCTCCACCAGCTCCATGTCTCTGCTGTGCTGAGGACTCCAGCGCTGGCCCCAGCACCGCGGGGGGGTCTCCCTTGCCCTGCTCACGACTGAACCGTGGACATTTGTCACGACTTCACCCCAACCCGTGCTCCCCAGGGACAATCTTCAGGCAGGAGTTGAGCAAGGCCTGGAAGAACCACCCTGGCTGATCCTTCCCTGCTGGAGCTGCACCCCGGGGGTGGAGTCGGTGGGGGGGAGAAAACACATCCCTCCCCCCTTTACTCTCCCTGGGCTCCACCAGGTGCAGAACAAAAGGAAAGCAACGATTTCGCTATTGCCTGAGCAGAGCCAAGGTTTGAAGGTCAGCCCCGGAGCGGCGGGGCCGGCGCTGCCTCCAGCCCTGCAGCTCCCGCCGGCTCCGCAGGGGCCGGGCCCGCACGGGCGGCTGCTGAGCGGGGAGATGAAAGGGGCCTGCGCCTAATGTAATAACCGACGGCCTCTTCAGTGCCGTTTGAACTGTTTACAGACCGAGTTAACGATTACAGGCGCTGTGTACCTTGGCTGCCGCCCAAAATTCTTACCCGCCCGTCAGATATTATCAAAGAGCCCTTCACTGCTGGCCCTGGAGTCCTTCCAAAGCGCTGCGCAGAAATGCCGGCCGAGAGGAGGGGCCTTGGGCCTGAAACCCAAGCGTAGAAAGTCACAGAGCGGCTCTGGAGAGGTGTCCCGGGGACCTGCCACCCAGTCACGTAGAGATACAGAGCACCCGAGAAGTTCCTAAAGCTCTTCGTGCCCCATAGGGCCATGTAGGGTGGGCAAATCCCTGCAGGACATCACCCAGGGCTTTGCCTGGGCTGATTTCCAGATATTAGAGGACACCACGCAACCCACCAGACTTTAGAGGACACCACACAGCCCACCAGATATTAGAGGACACCACGCAGCCCACCAGACATTAGAGGACACCACGCAGCCCACCAGACATTAGAGGACACCACGCAGCCCACCAGATATTAGAGGACATCATATAACCCAACCAGATACCAGAGGGCACCACACAGCCCACCAGATACTACAGGACACCACACAGCCCACAAGACATTAGAGGACACCACGCAGCCCACCAGATATTAGAGGACACCACGCAGCCCACCAGACATTAGAGGACATCATATAACCCAACCAGATACCAGAGGGCACCACACAGCCCACCAGATACTACAGGACACCACACAGCCCACAAGACATTAGAGGACACCACGCAGCCCACCAGATATTAGAGGACACCACGCAGCCCACCAGACATTAGAGGACATCATATAACCCAACCAGATACCAGAGGGCACCACACAGCCCACCAGATACTACAGGACACCACACAGCCCACAAGACATTAGAGGACACCACGCAGCCCACCAGATATTAGAGGACACCACGCAGCCCACCAGACATTAGAGGACATCATATAACCCAACCAGATACCAGAGGGCACCACACAGCCCACCAGATACTACAGGACACCACACAGCCCACANCCAGATGCCGCAGTACCCCTCACAGCCAACAAGACACCAGAGGACACCACGCAGCCCACCAGATATTAGAGGACATCACACAGCCCACCAGACATTAGAGGACAATACCCAGCCCACCAGATATTACAGGACACCACCCAGCCCACCCAAAGGACACCATGCAACCCACCAGACATTAGAGGACACCCTGCAGCCCACCAGATATTAGAGGACATCATACAGCCCACCAGATATTAGAGGACACCACACAGCCCACCCAGGTATCAGAGGACACCACAAAGCCCAGCAGATATTAGAGGACACCATACAGCCCACCCAGGTATCAGAGGACACCACACAGCCCACCAGATATTAGCGGACACCCCACAGCCCACCAATGTATCAGAGAAGACCACCCAGCCCACCCAGAGGACACCCCACAGCCCACAAGCTCTGGCTGCCCAGGTTTCCCTCCCTACACGAGGTCGCAGCCACCGGCACCTCGTTTTTCCACGTCGCCCGGGTGGTTGTGTTAGTGCTGGTGGTTACACAGCTCAAAGCTGCTCCTGCCAAAAGCGTTTTCAACACCCTCATGCCTAAGAGTGTGGACAAGAACAAACCAGGTGGTGGGAGATTAGATAAAATCGCTTCCATTGTTATTTGTAGCTGGAAAAATGCAGGTGGAGGTATAAGGTCTGGCTGGATTGGGGTTAGAAAACAAGCCCCGGCTCTCTGGGGCAAACTGCACCAGGTCTGGAAATCCCGTTGAAAGGAGGGGATGGAATCAAGAACTGGCAAGCTGCTCTAATTACTGCTGAGTAACACAGAGACACATTCAAGCAGCACTCGGGCTACGCAGCAAACTGCTTCCGAGGCAGGAAATACCGCAGCCGCGGAGAGCGGCTCCATCCCACCACCACCGACACCCGGGGAGGCCTGGCGAGGGCAGGAGGGGCTGGGCTGAAGCAGAGGGGTCACCAAGACCCATCAAAACCCCTTCAAGACCCATCAAGACCCATCAAAACCCCTTCAAGACCCATCAAGACCCATCAAAACCCTTTCAAGACCCATCAAGACCCATCAAAACCCTTTCAAGACCCATCAAGACATATCAAAATTCCTTCAAGACCCACCAAAATTCCTTCAAGACCCATCAAGACCTATCAAAACTCCTTCAAGACCCATCAAAATTCCTTCAAGACTCATCAAGACCCATCAAAACCCTTTCAAGACCCATCAAGACTCTTTTCAAAACCCACAAAGACCCACCAAGACCCATCAAGACCCCTTCAAGACCCATCTAGACCCCTTCAAGACCCATCAAGACCTATCAAAACCTTTTCAAGACTCACCAATACCCATCAAAATCCCTTCAAGACCCATCAAAATCCCTCCAAAACCCATCAAAACCCCTCCAGACCCACCAGGACATCCCCAAGGTGCCCGGTGGGGTGGACCAGTATCTGGAAAGGTTGAGGTTATGGGAGTCCCACACCAGGTCATTGACCAGCCCCTTCTCTGCACCCTCCATTGCTCTTGGAAGTTTCTGTCAAAGGCAATTTTCTAAATACAACTAGAAAATAAACAAATGTCCATTTCAGATAGAAACACGTCTCATGGACCATCAGACCCCCCTTGACCACCAAACTTGAGGCTGTAAAATGCTATGTAATGCTGTTCACTAGACCATCTGTGGATTGAGCTACCAGGGCTTCAAGGTATCCACAATCATTGTTAGAAACCCTCTGCTTCAGTCCAGCCTGGGCTTTAAACCTCCCAGTTACACCAGTACCACAAACCACTGCATCCTACAGGAGGCCACAGCAGCGCTGGGATGCCACAACCAAAAGCCTGAGAAATTTCTTCTTTGGAGAAAAGGCCAGATAATAAAAATATGCAAATTTATGTTAAAATATTGCTCCTCTCTTCCCAAAATGGGGCAGTTTGTCCTGCATTAAAAAAACCCCTTCAGAAGCGTCTGTTTCATCGTTGACAAGAGATGGGAGTTTCCAGGGGCTGCTCTCCAGAGAAGGACTGATGCCTTCACATGGTGCCAATTGTCTGCTTGAAATCTGATGTCAGCAGGTCCCAGGCGTGAGGGTGAAGATTGAAGAGCTAAAGGAAGAAATTATTTGCTTTTTAATCACATCCCATCCTGGCTTCCCACTGTTTGATTGCTCAGATGTAGCGGGATGTAACAGGGATGAGAAGGTGGTTGGTGAAGGACACCAGCATCTCTTGTAGCATTGCCAGGAGACACAAATGGAGATGCAAATAAATTTGCTGTGATTTGACTCAATGAGACTTGTGCAGCTCACTACAAAAGTTGGTTCCTCCTCCGCTGACTTGCTAAGACATGAGCTCAGGCCCTCTGGGATCTGCAGTTCCCTGCCTGCTATCGATGACATCACTGACATCCAAGGAGCTGCAGGAATGTGGGGAATGCAGCTCCAGGCTCCTGGGGATGCTGAGCTCATCAGCTGCTCCAGGAGGCACAGAAGATGGGGTGCCTGGGTCGTGGTCCCTTGACAGCCTTCCCTTTCCAACGGACGTGCTCGTGCTCCTTCTAAGGCCACACAACACGTGGTCACAGGAGGTTGCAGCAGTTCAACAGCAAAGCTGGAATTGTTGGAGGAATTTATTCCGCACAGGGACACGGGGGCAGACCCAAAATGGACATAACTCTGTGACCCACCTCTCCCAAGCCAGCAGAGACCACTCCAAGAGTGTTTTCCACTTTTTGTACCTTTCCTGCATTACTGGAGTTCTTGGAGGACGTACCCAGGTGACAACCTTCAGGGCAAGAGGCCTCAAGTTGTGCCAGGGGAGGTTTAGATTGCACATTAGGAAGAAGTTCTTGATTGGAAGAGTGGACCAGGCTGTCCAGGGAGGTGGTGGAGTCACCATCCCTGGAGGGGTTCAACAAACAGGTAGATGTGGTGCTTTGGGACATGGTCTGGGGATCAGGGAGATGTTGAACAAAGGTTGGACTCGATGATCCTGGAGGTCCTTTCCAACCTAAATGATTCTATGATTTCACCAACACATCTCCTTCCATTTTTGCCCATTTATACTTTCTCCTACAACACCCTCTGCAAATCAACTCCAAAAAGGATTTCAGCTAAGTCAAGAACTATTTGTTTTGGACTGAAGATACTACCCCAGGAGACTTCCAAGAGTGATCTCTGTTGGCTCTCAGATGCCCCTTTGGCTGTTACCGTAACCCAGCTTGCATCCTGGCAAGATCCCAGAGATGTTCAAAGAGCTGGGCTGGCATTCTGCAAGGAGCTTGAAGCAGGTAGGCATAAAAACCCCTCTCCCCCTTAGTTTCAGCCTGTTGGGAGCCTCTGAAAGCTCCAGCATTCATCACCAAAGGGCATGTCTCCACGCGGAGGTTCTTAGGGCTGAGGATGACACAGCTCTTGGCCCAATACTCAAGAGGCTGAGGCCAAAAAGGTGAAGAAATTTCTGTTTTCAGCCACCTCTGCTGCAGTTTTCAGGGCAGGTCAGAGCTGTGAACATGCACGAGCAAGGACAAATGGCACTGAAAGTGAAATAACCTCCCTGCTCAACGGAATGGAAGCCAGTAGAAGACCACTCACCCACTGTCTCTACTTGAGGCCACTCAATTTGAACAAATATGACTTTAACATGGTACAGACTGAGCTCTGGGAGCTTTTTTCATCCTTCAGAATGGGAAAGGAGCCTTTCACAGGCCATTTGTCTGGTTGGTTGTGACATCACCTCCACTGGAGGATCCAGCTCTCATCAACTTGCATCTCCTGCAGAGGGGACAGAGGAAGACCACTGGAGAAGAGAGTCTAGAAGAAAGCTCCTGATATAGCTGCTCAAACTACCCCACGTTGTGTAAAATCAGCCACCTACACCTCGAGCTGACCCACACAGACTCCATCAGGTTCCTAGGCCTGGTTGCCTTTTCTCCTGGTTCTGGAGGTTGAAGCTTGTGGTTGCAACCACAGATTCTCCCTCTGCATCTGCTGCTTTTCATCTTGCTGGGCTCCCCCTCACTGAGACAGGATGATCAAGGGGTTATTACACAGGCAGGCTGGAAGCACAGAAGTTTCTGATGTTTTATCTCATCTCTTCATGACTTAGACTCCACACTGGTGGCCTGTGAAAATGGCAGGTGCCCATCATCCAGGGAAGGCAAGAGCTTGTTCCCACAGCTCCCATCACCAGAGCCATGCCTGGTCCACACAACATGAATTTGCAGCTTTCTTTGCAATCTCTCTGGCATTGACAGCACCACATGGAAGCTGCTGAAGACTCTCTTCACGACTGCTGCAAACTCTGGAAGGGACAACCCTTCTTCACAGCTCAGTTGACTTCTCCCTGGTGCCATTCAGTTGATTTTCCCACCACTCCTGCCCAACGTTGGGGTGAACAATGTGCACTGCCACCGAGCCCTGGCTTTCCTCCTGCACTCTGCATCACCGTGTGAGGACAAAAAGCCATTGTAGGCAAACCTCAGAGCCTGCAGAGCACTGCTTCTGTTGTGTTAGGAACCAGTGCAGCCCTGGAGAACACTGGGATAAATCATTAACGAGTCATTATTGTTCCCAGGTATTTTTGGCAGGAAACCACTGAGGTCAACTTGGACAAACTGCTGTGGGGTAGTGGTGGGGGGGGCACTTGTCCTGGAGAAGCGAATCCTGCTCTAATTCCACAAACCAGTCTGGAAAGTGACCTTCCTCACTGAATCTAACCAACACTGAGTGTCACAGCTCCTCCTCCCAGCTCTTCTTGGCCTGGGTGATCAAGTCCTCACTCCTGCAGAGCTCCTGCCATTCTTCTGGCCCCCACGACAGGACAGTGCCGTTCATCAGGAGCAGCCCTCGCAGCGTGAGCAGGCTGACAGCCCAGACTATTCCTCATTTACCCATCCCATAATCACCCAGCTCACATCAATCATCCTGCTACCGGGGCTTGGGGAATTCCCAAACACCAACTGCTTCTCCTCCAGATCAGTCCCAGGAGGGCTGCTTCTCATTCTTGGGAAACCTGCAGCTTCTGCACGACTCTATCAATCATTCCTTCCAGCCCCAGCAAAATCCAGCATCTCTGTGGGCAGCACAAAGCTCCTGCAGGGACACACGTCTGGGTGGGGAGGGAGCATGGATCCATAGCTCCCACGGCCAGCACTGCTGGGCAGCCTCTCCCTGTGGTTAATATTCTGGAAGCTCATCTGTCCTTACAGCTTCTAGCTCCATGGAAAACTCTTTCTTCTCCTTGTCATTCCGCTTCCTGCCTCGCTGGCCAGCTGGCCACTGACCCCACTGCTATTGAGCTGGTGTAAATCAAGTGCCAAAGGACACTTGCAGAGCATCAGGATGTGGCAATCCCTCCCATTAGGTGGATGTGGTCAGCTTTTAAAATTAAGTAAGCAAACACTCCAGACACAAACAGCTCAAAGGCTGTTGTTGTGTGTTGTTGAGTATCTCCTAACCAGGAGCACACAACACCAAGGTCTTTAAAGACCTAAAAGTCTCCAACAAAACACCACAGAGGCAGCTGCTCAGATGGTCGTGTGCCCAGCCAGTTCTGCTCGGTGGGGATTTTTTTTTGCAAAGGAAAAGTACTTTCAACTTTGACATTTAAAAACCGCCTTTCGTAAGCACAGAAAAATCCCTTTCCAAGCTCACCAGCTTCATGGAAGCCAAGAAAACCAGCCAGGTAAATGAGGCCAGCTCCTGAGCCCACACTTCCATCTTCGTCTAAAAAAATCCTGACTCCACCACCACAGACCTAGGCAGGGATGTTTGTCCTGCAAAGGGAAGCAAGAAGCCTGAAGTATGGTCAGATAACTCTGCTCAGTCTGAGGTTGCCAACTGCCCTGGCTCCATGTGTCCTGGGAGTGGAGACCCTTCCTTCTGATGATGTTCCTCATCTTCATCCTAAAACCACAGCTGGGCTGTCTCAACTCCAGCTTTTCCTGAGCTTTGAGACATTTTTGCTTTAAGAGGCTGAAAACATTCATGTAATCACAGCCTGGAAGGGCAGAGAAATGACCAACAGCCTCTAGCTTCATGACAGAACTATGAAGCTACAAACCAGTCTCTAATAAGCACAGAAATTGCAGAAATGGAAATAAATGCTTCCAAACCCTATCACTTAAGAGGATGGAAACTACAGGACATCCCTCTGTGATAGAAATGGCAAGTTCTCCATCTCCCACTATAAACCACTTGTAACAGCTATGGCAGATGTCTAACTGCCTCCAGGAGATGCTGGTGGCATCTGTTGTGGGTAGAGCCTGCAGGCTGACCACACGTGTCTCACATTCCTGAGGGCAGGAATGATGTCTGTCCTTCCATGCTGCAAGGCCAGCTTGTGCCATCAGCACTCTCCAGCACCTCCACCACCAAGGACAACCCAAAATCTGCAGTTCTGAACCCCATGTGCTGCCAAACCCACAGCATGTGTTTTCTTCAAGGAGAAAATGTCCCTTCCTTCCCTAGGTTGTCCCGCAGCTCTTGAACTTGATGTTGATGAGACCTCCCTCATGACATCTCACCAGTTCACCTCTGCAGAGAAGATTCACAACAGGGCTGCCATCCAGTAGGGTCCAGCTCCACTGGTTCGCCCCTGGAATGATGACCAACAGTGTTCAAAGGAAATCCTTCTGAGTTTGACACAGTCCCATTGAGTCTGAGATACAGAACGAGCTACAATTGATGTTTCAAGGGTCTTTGTGTGACAGAGCATCCAACAGAGACAGAGTCTAGTCACATAAGATGCAGGAGTGTCTTCTCAGCCTCCCAGAGCACATACCAGGGATCCTTCAACCCCTTCTTTCTAGGGACTGTTCCTTTCCTGGCTTTTTGTCCAATTACTCCCACTCCTAAAGCTGCACCCAAGAGCTCCACTGACTCTGGAGTGTCCCCAGAATCCATCTGCCCTGTCCCAGCAGGTCCGTGCCACCAGCTGCCATCCCCTTCTGCCATGACTTCCCAGCTCCATTTCCCTGGTCCTTCCGAACCCCTTTTCATACCCCTGGCCTGGGGATGAACATCAAGTTGATTATAAAACAATTTCTTTTGTTGATAGAAAATTCTTTGCAGGGCGTGAACAGCAGGAGAAAGAAAGGGCTCCTCTCAACTGCGAGCTGGCTGGAAACCCCCGGAGGGCAAGAATCCGATCCCTCGTCTTTGAGGAGCTCAGGCCTGTCTGTACAGGCTGCAGGAGCAGCCAGCCCAGGAGAGCTTTGTGTGCAATGCAACAAGAACACAACCAGCCCTTCTCCTCGCCAGAGCAACGTGTGAGCTTCAGTAACAGCCTCCAGCTTCTGCACAGAAAATGGCTTCGTTCCTCCTGCCTGCACCCCTGGACAGATCTAGTCTTCCTCACCTCGTTCATCCCCTTTCACTGAGGGAAACCTTCTCCCCAGCATCTCCCAACCCACCTCCATGCCCCCACGCACCCTTTGCCAGGGGGATGTTCCACTCACAAATAAATCCTTCTCTCCTGCTGTTCCAAACCTCCCCGTGCAACCACCTGGAGCTGCTCAGGAGGAAGAAATCATCCATCCATCCTCATCCTCACTGCCCATGAAACCTGGCCAGGGTCACCTACCCACCTAGGAAATATCCATCCCCCATCAAATCACTCTGCAGCGATTCTGAAGATGCCACCAAATCATCTGGGACTGTTTAAACCAATGCTTCTAAAGAGAAAGCCTGAGCATCCCAAAGCACCACTGAATGAATGAGCTGAACATGTTCCTTAGCAAGTAGTGTGTTACTCAGCAGCCAAGCTCCACAGGTTGTTTTCCAGCCCTCTGAAGAAGCCCCAATTCCTCTGGTTTTTGTAATGGTTGCAGCCAGCCCTGCTCTGGACCAGCCCCATCTTCCCAGGAGAACCAAAGTCCTTCAAAGCAGGACTGGACATTTCAGTAAAATAAAAACCCCACCAACAATGCAATCATCTTTAAGAAGGGATTTGAAATTCCCCCTGAAGATCTCTGCATCATGAGTAATGGTAACGCCAGCAGCATCTCTTGATGCAGCCAGGCTGTCCCCAGCCACTAGAAAATATAATTTTATATATATATATATAAACCAATAGCTGCATCCCAGCTCTTCTGCTCTTCAGTACCAGGCTCTGAGTGAGGAGAAAGCAAAGCCAGTGGACCTGGGGCAGGGGGAAGGAGCTGGAACTCCCCAGTTCTGGACCCCAGTATGTGGATTTCAGAAGGTAAATGTGGTCCTCAGAGACACTGGGCAAGAGTTATGACAGCTGCTCACTGCTTAGGTCTGGTGGCAGCTCCCTGGGAGGCATCCCAGGACACTCCAAGCCCACCAAGGCACCACAGATTTTTCCCCAGGCTCTTCCCATCCTTTCTGGAAGGAACACTGTGGTCATTCCGTGCCACAACCCCCCCAGTTCTCTACTAAAGGATGCCCATAGATTAGCACAGCTTTGAGCTACCCTGCTACAAAGCCGAGGTGGGGAGGACACCATGTCCCTCTCCCCATCACTCCACGGCTCAAGAAAAGCTCCTGCTTGGTTCTCATCCTCCTGGCTTCACTACAAAGGGTGTCTGGTACCTCCATGGCCACCTCACACCATTGGCTTGTCCTCACTGCCCATCCACCCCATCTGGGCTGGCAGGAGGTGGAGGGGGCTGCCCAGGGAATGAGCCCAGCTCAGGGCTGATCAGGAATGTGACAGGAATGGAGAAGAAAGTGCAGGGTGTGGAAAACTAGGGAGGAGAGAGATTGTTTTTGGAGGAGAATAGGTCCAGAGCTCTGGGCAGTTTCATTAGAGGAATATTAAGTAAATGAGTCAGAGCTTGTGGTGCCCCAGGCTCGGGAAAGCTGCTGCTGGTGTGAAGGGCTGGCAAGGGAGAAGCGAGGTTCATGGCACGCTGTCTGCAGCTGAAATTCAACCATAACAAAACAAGAGGAAACATGTTGCCTGCCTAAGACTTTTATTAACATTTGCAGAGATTAAGCTCTGCAGACGTTCGAGTGCTGCCTCCGTCTGCACCCGACTCCAGCTCTGCCAGAGATTTCAGGGAGCATTTCCCAACCCGGGGCACCCAGTGCTCCCCTCTCCAGCAGCACCCACCACCCCTCGCTGCTCCCCTGCATTCCAAAAGTCATGCTGTACATCAGGCTTTATGCATCCAGAGCTGGAATGGGGATAGAAGAGTTGTCTCTTAATTGCTGCACCTAAAAAATGGGATATTGCATTGATATGCACCATACAAGAGTGCTAGGTACCCTCATAAATGTATCTCTTATATATATATATACACAGATATATATATATAAAAAATATTTATCTCACAAATAAAATCCAAGGCTGGAATTAAGGCTGATAAACCAAAATGCCTCCTCTCAAATCAGAATATTGATTTCCAACCCCTAACATCCTGTGATTCTCTGTGATTTCAAAAGCACCTGGGAAATTCAAGGAAGTGAATCCAGAGGATGCTGCAATAATAGATACAGGAATAATCCAGGAGATTGTACTAATATATGTTTAGCTGTATGAAAGTTCCAAAGATCTGCAGCTTGAAATTCCATGTTTATATGGGGAAAAAAAAAAAGAGTATTAAAGCTACCAAACGACCACCATGGTGATGCCAGAGAGCAGGAAAGGCTGAGGGGAGTCAGGAAGGTTAAAAGTGAAAAAGCAGAGTATTAATGAGTGACTATGGGCAGGGCACATGTCACACTGAGGTCTGACCAAAAGGCAGCTCCAGGGATCTTTATCAACCTCTTTAGGGAGCAATTTGGAGAAACCACCAAAGTAGATGCTATCCTGCAGAGCACGCAGGGGTTTGGGTTGAAGACAAGATTATTTCTGTAACAGTGACCATTATATATTCAAATTCCCTTATGCACAGGAAAGGAAAACCTATTAAATAAAACCCTCAAACCATAGAAAATTCTGAGAATAAGGAAAATAGAAAAACATAGGGAGCAAACGAGAAGGTAAAACGTTTCTGGGTGATGCAGAAGTAGTTGAGAGATCTCCTGCTAGAGGCTTGGGGGAAACCTACAGCATCAAAGGACCTCAGCTGGACCCCAAAGGCCCCACCACGAACAATGAAAGAAGAACACCAGAAGGAAAAGGCAACCTTTGAAAAGTGGCACCAGCATCCAAATGCTGAGAGCAGAGAAGACTGAAACCCTGGCAAGTGAAAGAGACTGGTCAGAAGAGGAAAACATGCTGGGGGCTCACATACAAACAACAAAGCCTTTTTCAGCACATCCCAGGCAGGAAGCCTATTAGGGACTTGCTGTGGCTGACAAACGACACAGGGGATGAAAGATGTGCTCCCAAAATATTTGCAGAGAACCCTCAAGGACTTGTCTGCCCCATGGCTCAGCACAGGGGAGGGCAGGAAGCTCCCATGCCGAGTGTTTCAGCACCTCCAGAAACTACTGGGGAAAGGAGAAACTAATGAGGTGACAAAATCTGCAGATGAAACAGTATTTTTTTGAATTATCCCATCTCAAGCTGCTGGTGAGGACTTGTATGAAGGATCTCAGGCTACTTGGTGTATGGTTTCAGGAGCCAAGAGCTCCCATCTCCTCCCCACGTGTTCTCTCATCCATCCTTGACTTCTCCATGAGCTCATTTCACTTAGGAAACCATCACAAAAGGAACCTACCAGATGAAGTTGAGCATTTTCTGCAGATTTAATGAGTCAGACCAGTTTGGGAAAGGGTCTCACAAGGACTGGGGCCACAGCAAGTGAGGGATGAGTTCTGACATGGAAAATAAGGGGGTGGGAAAGTGGTAATTAGGGGAAAAAAGGGTGAAGAGCAAGATTCCTTCCTTCCAGCAGCAAGGAGCTGGGATCAGCTCTACGTGGAACTGCAGCTTGGAGGGCTACATGGTAAAGTGACAGGAGAAATTCAGTATCAGGGAGTGCAAAGAGATGAGCCTGGGAAGCAATCACTCTAATTGTAAAGACAAGATGATAGGATTTAAAACTAATTAAACTTGGAGAAGATCCTGGAGTTGTTCTGGAACATTTCCTGAAAACACTGTCTGTGTGCACTATATATATTTTTATTTATATATGTTTGTTTATCTTGGGTTTCACTTCTAGATAAGGACAGCTTTGACTCCATGTCCTCCAATAAATGTAATAAAATTCTTTTGAAAGCCCTACACAAAAGTCCTGACCCTAAGGAGATGCTGACAAACCAAGCAATGTGTGCACCCATGCTGCTCAGGTCCAACACTACCTAATGCACCAATAAATAACGCAGCAGAACCTACACAGAACTCAACTCTTACTCATACTTACTTCAAATCTGGCTCCAGGCTTTGATGTCAAATAACTAAACTAATCACACAGCTTAGCAAGGCCAGGGTTATCACTGGTATCTCTGTGGGAGGCCCTAGCAGAGGTGCAGCACTTGCTCTCCTGCTGTCCTCACGTTGGTTTCCCTCACTCCTGATAACCTCCCTTCCCACCACGTCTCCAAGGTTGCTGGACACCTCAGAGGAGTGAAGATGCAATGTAATAATCTGGATTTCCTTGGCTCCAGACAGCACTATACCTATATAAACACTGACCAAGCCCTGTCCAGGTAAGACCAAAACAGTCTTAAGAGAAAGGCCATTATCAACTTGACTTTTGTTCAGTTATCTGAATTTACAACCTTGGCTCCTCGTTTGATCCTGAACTTCCAGTTGATAACAGGCAAAAGTACATTGCATTCATATGTTGCTACAAGGCAGTACTAGAAGGTAGACATCTCCTTGCTTCTCAAGGAGATTGCATCATGGTTACCTTGGCTTTTTTTACCAGGTAAGATCATGACAGCAAGGTCTGAGGATGCAGGATATAGCTGAATACTTGCTAAGCTCATGGGCATCACATCTGGCCTCAAGAGACAAAGTTGTTTCCTAGTTCATTTAATGTAGAACTTCAATTATTGTGTTTTAGTCATAAATCACAGATTGTTAGGGATTGGAAGGGACCTCGAAAGATCATCTAGTCCAATGAATTCCCTTATGGTTTGAACCTCACGTATAGGCAAAGCTATTTCTTCTTCTACATTGCTCTGCAGCAGGTCAGAACAGTGGCAAACACTGAGTTTATAACACCTGGATTGTGTTTTTCAATGATTTCAGTGAAGAAAATCTGGAAGAAACTCAATTGCCACCTCAGTGTTTGCTGGTGTCACATCTCCAGGCATCTGGGAGGCATCTCTGTCTACACAGGTTGGGTCATTGGGGAGAGAGTTCAGAGAAACTCATGTTTTCCTATTTGAGGAGCTTTTAATGAACTACCTGAGGTGATAATAGGATTGAGTGAGGGCTCCACACACCAAGATCTTGTAATAGGTGAGCAGAGGAAACCTGTCACTGGAGAAGACAACTACTGAAGTGAAGGGGAAACACACTGGGAGATTCTTATCTTCTTAAAACACGGTGGAAAACAAAGCAAAACAAACTAGTTACACCAAGAGAAGGCCAAGGAGATCAGCTTACAGGTGCAGCCCAAGGGAAATGACAGATATTTTCCCTGTAAATATCTCTGAAAGAGCTGAGATCCTAAAGTTACTCTGGCAACATGCAACCAAATACTAAAACTTAAAGATGAAAGAGAAATCACTCTGAAACCCAAAGTTCTCCCCTTCCACCAGTGCAGAGATCAGCCCTGGACTCGACCAATTCAAACACGTTTGTTTCCTACCAGGTGAGATTTTTGGTTTAAAACTGTCCAATTTCTATATTGCAAATCTTCATCCTTGTAGCAGTTAGAGACAAAATGAATTGATCCCTTCAAAGCTGGGAGAACCCACCACTCAGCTGGGCCTAACAAGAAGAATACCCCCTACAAAACCATTGCATCAACACAGCCCTGCAGTTGGTTCTTTACACCAGTATATTTAATTTCTGAGGTGAAGAATCAACCAGTGGCACTCACTGTGCAGAGACATTGTGCTGTATCCTTCACCCTGCTCTAGTCCCTCCAATTCCATCATGTAAAAGGAACTGAAATGACACCATTTAACTGGAAAGAGTCAATCAAATGGAGAACCTTCAATTACTTCTTTCTGGCAATCTTGCTGTAGATAACACCACCATAAATAACATCAAAACCAAGGCTGGCCACCAGCTCTGGTGTCTCAGCCACGTGGGAACAACAGGGTTTTTAGTACATCCAGACACAGTCAAAGACCAATACAACAAAGAGCTCAGAAGATACTCAAAGGATGAGGGACTTGTACCTTGAAAGCATCAACTCTGACAACAACCAGAGGTTGAGGAAAGGCCAGTATCATGATGAGGTAACAGTGTGATATCATGGGCAAAAGGTCAAATGGGATCCTCTAAGATTGCAGAGCACAGGAATTGCCATACTGGAAATCCTGAACAAATGATGGACTGGTTTGTATGGCCAAGAGGAGCCAGACCCTCCTTAACCTCTCCAGACAATGTGATCTCTCCACCAGGACAGGCCAAGCTACAATTCAACATAAAATCTTCCTCAATCTCCTTCAAAGCTGTGCTAACATCAACACATCCCCCCCAAAAATCCCCAAAGTGTCAGCAGCTTTCACTTGGCTTCTACATAAGTCCTACCTAAACTCCAGAGAAGCACAGGAATAGCCACAAAACATCTACAGTTCTTCAGCCCACCTACTTCAACCCATGCTCATACAGATGCTTAAGCAGAGTTTAGAAGCTATTAAAAATCCCTCAAAGTTCTCACCATGGTCAACAGCATTAAACAACCACGAGGAAGTTTGCCCTCATGGGAACATCAAGTTTCTCAATACCAGCATTCATCTTGTTGACTCAAAGCAGTATGTCCACCCATAAATACCACTGGTTTCATTTCACCTTTTTTTTTTCTCCTCCCTCACTTCATAAATCATGGCCCAAGGGTCAAATTACTGCTGGGGAAGGAGAAAAAGTTGCAGCAGTTGTCTTTGAGATGCACGTTGTCAATGTGTGTGTATGCAGAAGAGTAACCATGAATATAATCTTCATTGTAGGCCTACAACTCATCCCAACCACAAGAGTTCAGTGGAAGTAGAGAGCAGTTAATATGGATTTGGTGCTATACATCTCAACTCAGCCCAATTACCACCATATCATCTTCTCCTCTTCTTCAGACAGCAATCTATGCACATATTCAGAAGGTGACTACGAGCAGGAGTTAGTTCCCTCTCTGTCTCTCCCGAGAAGACTGGGGAGAGGTGTCTCAAGCATTTTAGAGTAGTCTGCAAACCACAAGCTGCCTGATTTGGCACCATTCCTGGAAGCACCTGCACTAGTAGAGACTTTAATGGAGCTCCACACGCCAGCTCTGCAGACATAGAGAATGGAGACATCCTCTGGAGAGGCTACTTGACCTCTGATGGAATCCACTGATGGCCGCAGGCACGAGCTCTCCAGTATCACCACATCTCCTGATACAAGATGTTATGCAATTACCAGCATCTCTGCACCTCTTTATCTCCCTGCTGAGGATACAAATGAGCAGAGGCCACCTGGCAGGTCTGGTTCTGTGCAGACAGGAAGATGTTCTGCTTGACATCAAACATCTGAGGAGGCAAAGACCCTGCCCAGGAAGGTCTGGGGGTTGCTGTGGGGAGAAAAAGGGCTATTTTCTGGCTCCAGTGAAACTCAGATATGACCTCATGGAAGTACATAAGAAACCTTATCTGGGAAGGGGGAATAAAGACACTGGACATGAGACGTGTAGCAGTGAGAGTGTCTCACCCTCTGGCAGAACTTCTTGCTCCCAAGAAAGTCCCATTTAAGAAGATGGTTAGAAAAATAAACAAGCTGCCCCAGGCTCGTGTTATCACACTGTCTGGATGGTGAGATCCTGCTGAAGATCCCAGGCTGGGGCAGAGGTCAACACTCTCTTCCCAAAGTTGTATACAGAATTTTAGGGCCACGGGGTCAAAGAAAACTGTAAATCCCTCAGATGGCCAGAAATAGTTGCACTGATGTAATTTATAGTCCCAGGGAACAATCTAGAACCGCCAAACACGGGTCTAGGTAGGGATGAGAGGTCTACGAGAGGCTTCTACTAATAGCAACCATTATCTAGCATCAAAACCTAGAGGCTGGAGTTCAGAGGAGGGAGCAAAGCTAATGTCTTGACTTCTGCAAAGGTCAGTCTAGGAGGATGGGGAAGGTGAAACAGGTGGAAGGAGGAAGATCCCTTGGTTACATCCCAATATCTGGTGCACAGGAGCAGGATGCTGCAGGGGTGTTCTGTAGAAGATAACACAAGAGCAGCAGCATGGATTCACACCAAAGGTCCAACTAGCCCCTGATCTCTGCTTTGACAGTTGCCAGCAATGGATTCCTGAAGAAATAAGAGGACAAGCTCACAGGGCTTCTCCCCAGGACACTCTCCAAGACTCCAACAAGCTGCATCTTGAGACAAAACTGGGACCAGTTATTTAATAGCCATTGATGGAGTCTTCTCCCATTCATTAATTCCACTCTTTTTTAACCTCTGTAAACTTTTAGTACCCACAGCAGCTCCTCAGCAAGGAATTGTGCAGGATAATTGCACAGATAAAAGAAAGCAACTTTGGAGGGAGTAGAAAAAAAACCAGCTGAGTAGAACTACATGACCTGAGGCATCTGACGGGTACATGAGTGTGGCCAGATGAAACAGAGGGTAACCAGAAGGACAGAGTCATTTCTGTGGCCCTGGGGAGATGTTCAGGCAGAAGTCTTTGGCACTGACATTCAGGGATGTATGTGAACCCAGAGAGGGCATTTAAATAATCATAAATTTCATAAATTTCATTTGTGGAACAAATGAATCACTGAGGTACGTCCAGCACGACAAGTGGAGGGGGGATCTCTCTTATCTCTTCAGGATCTTTGCAAGGTCCCACTTGTTTGGAGTAAAACTGTCCTAATAACTTTTATTTATTAGGATAATTCTGCAAGTAACATGACTCAAGAGTGAAGCAATAACAGATACTCTCTTACTATGTTAAACGTGGTCAACATTGGGTTTCTAAGTTATATTTCTAGGCTGGATGGTGCTCTCAAGAGACCAACCTACTAAGCATTAACTGACATCCAAGAAGGTTGAGGAACTGCCACAATACACCCTTGGGTATGTGATTTTCACATCCTTAGAGACCTTCCCTATATTTAAACAAACTGAAAGCAACAGTTTTGTGCACAAAATTCAACTCATGAAAGAACCAACGTTCTCCACTCGCTGTCTAGATGTCCTCAAGTTGTCTCTACCATGTGGCAATCACCCCAAATCCTTTTCCAGACAGTGTATTCACTGGAGCTTCTCTGATTTATTATTGGGATTTCTGGCCTTTGGATGGAAAATTGCTTCATGTCTGTAATGGGACTGGAGCACTGTTCATTTCTGAGATCCAGATCCAATTCAACCCCAGCTTCTTTCTCTGCAGTGGATGGATCCACCCTACAGTGATGCACCCCTTATTTTATGTGTATTTGAACTAGAATTCACACATCTTTTGTCAACAGCAAATTTCATCCCCAAACTTACATTTGAAATTAACTGGTCAAAACTTGGTAAAAAACCCCAACAACTTATAATCTGTTTCATCCAGTTTATGGGCAGAGGAATTAATTCAGCTCCCTGGTCAGAACTGCTGTATATGACAATTTGCCTCATTTCTGCCACTCTCCTGATACTGAGCCCAGCAATTCACATCAGATTAACCCATTTGATCGCTGGAGACCAAATTACTGCGAGGGAGAACAAAAGAGAGATCAAAGGGCCACTAATGCCCTTAACTAGCCCCTTTGGGGTTAGGGAAGTGACGAGGTGAGAACACATCCGTTGATCTCGGCAGATGATTCATGTCTCAAGCTGCAGAGAGGAGGATACACACCCAAAATTTCAGATCGTTTGAACGAGGTGGCTGCAGGGGGGGAGAGAATCTTCCCCTTCAACCCGAGATCTGCACGGGAGTAACCCCGACAACCTGAACCTCTTCCAAGCAATATTCTCTCCATCACCTTTGAACACCCAACCTGCAGGTTTCATGCCTTGTTTTGAGGCAAGGCCAATCCCTGATGCTCCCAACAACAACCACCAAGGTGAGAAGGTCCCAAGAGAGCTCTTGGCCAGCTCCTGCCTGACCCGTGCTGGCAGCAAGCCCGAGGCTGCCAAGCATGAGATGTGATTATGAGTCCTTAATGCAGGCTGAAAGTGTTATGGGCAAATGAAAGGCAGCACAAAGCTCCCTGCTCTCTACAGCTGGTGAAACACAGGAAAAAGAAACAGATATTAAAAATAAAAATCACACAACTCAACGGAGATGGTCACCGTGACCATCCACACCTCTTAGGTCTGCTTTATACCCTGTCCTCCTTGGACTCAAGACCCAGAAGAGAGGGAAGCCCAAAAGGGTGATAAAATATGACCATGCATTGCTCGAGTGGGATATATACCCCTGGACTGAGGCTCAGCTTAAACTCTGCTTTGTTTATAACCCAAAATGTCATATATTTGACTCTTGGCAGCCCCTGCAACACAGATTTTTATGATACTGAAGACAGGCCTGAAAATCAAGCTACACTTGGGCTTATTTGTTACTTTTCTTCCTTTTAGGTTAAAATTTGCTTGTTTTCAGATGAAGAATTTGAGGGAAAGTCCAGAAAAAGCTTCTAGGCATGTCTGAGAGCCTTCTGCACAGAAAAGTACAGTTAAAATACATTAAAATGCATGTCAATTTTTGTTCAAAGTAGAGTCTAATACAATAGAGTTCTCTGGGATCAAAAAATTGGTCACAACATTTGTGGCACTGGTATTGCTGGGACAATTTCTGAGTTTGAAAAGAATGAATCCACATGCAATTCAGACCAGCCCTCCCTCAACTGCATGAAATGCCCACCAAGAACCTTTGGATTTCTGGAGGTATGGAACAAAAAGTCACTTCTAGTGGGGCAGAACCTTTTCACCCACAAGTGCAGCCAGTCCCCAGGAACAACTGAGGCCCGTGGCCCTCTCCTGTATCTCACCCTTCACCAGCTTATCTTTGGGAAACGTCCACTTGCTCCTTGGATGTGCTCCAGGACGGGTGTGCCTGGCCAGAAGTCCTCTGCTGACTGTCACTCACTCCAGCCTTGTTGATTTAGCCTTCTAACCATGTCTCTTTGCTCCTATTTCTGCCTGCCCCATGTAATACTTGAGCCTCCAGATCCATGATCTTCCTAGCACTGAAAATCTTCAATTCAGGATGGGTCTACACCTACACCTGTCAAATAATTCTACTGGGCCAACGACCAGCACCAGATGGTGCACTGAGGAGCTGGAAGGTTTAACTTTGAGGTCCTTCAAGCTCCTTAAACAGAGAAGAGGTTCCCCCCACGTGTTTTGTGGCTGAGGAAAGGAGAAGTTCCACTGTGCAAAGCTCCAGCTCAGCCTCTGCACTTGCTCCAGAGAGGGGTGGAAGTTCAGAAACAGCTTCTAAGCTCAGCTTTTTCTAGCAGCTAACTCAGAGTCCTTACTCTGCACCTGGAGTTTAATGGCTTAGCTTAAATCCTACACTACTACTAACACCACATTACTCCACGCTGCAGCTATACTATTTACTATGCTAACTCTATCCATCCAATTTTTAAAAGCTCTGCTTGGCCCAGATGGTTTCTTGGCCACTACCAACGTAGTTGTACCAGGGGACCAGTGACCACATTTGGATTCAGTGCTTTCCACACTCCCCAGCCTGCTTGTCCTTTCCTGAGGAGTATCTGCCACATCTAAAGGTATTTTTTGAGGCTGTGAGAGCCATTCCACACTTGCACTTTAGGGCAGTTTCCCTTGCTAAAGAGCAGTGACAGAGTTCCACTTTTTGGTACTTAGGCAGCACATTTTATTATGCTGCAGTCAATCATTGGCAGCTTTGGAGGCAGCTCTTGCCCATTACTTCACACTCAGTCAAGAACCTCTTTCTGTGTACTCTAGCACGAGCTGTTCCAAGAGGCAGAAACTGCTGCTTTGAACTCCCTCTCATTGTGCTATCTGACCAGTTTATTCACAGGTAATTTAAGTCCCCATTATCATTTGGTTAGACTTGCCCACTCCTTTGATCTCTGTCAACATTATGCACTCAACATCCTTTTGTTGATCCAGGAGCTGGTAGTATAGAAGACTACTAATATATTTACTTTCCTATGGGCTGGGAGTGTAACCCTCTATAAGCAGTTAAGTAGGTGATTATAATTCTCCAACAGCACCAGGCATTGCAACACTGGCAACACTCTCCAGTTCCAGGATGATCATGTTGGGTTCAATTCCAAGGCTTAATTATTGTTAAATTATCCCTGCTGCTGTGAATACCCACCACGATTCTCTTCTGAATATACCTATGGGTGATTTTCAGCTTCTAATTCGTACACAACACCTAAAAAAAACAAGATTATTGAGGACCTTCCTCTAATTCTCACTCATTCCACCCTAAAGAGAAGATTGATTTGAAAAAGAATGGTTTTAAAATAATTTTTCTTTGGAGGGAAAGAGGATAATCCTCATTTTGGGGGTTCAAAGCCTTCAGGGAGCTTGTTCTGTATTCAAGGGTTTTTTCCTGAACTCTTAATTGAAACAACGTGCTCAGCAGGTAAAACAAAGTTGACTTTCTCCTACCACCACCTAGGTAACTGCAACCATTACACAGAAACAAAACAAAGTATTGTGAGACCTGCCATGAAATAATAATGCATGCTGGGGAAACAGATTCTGTACTTTTGCCTGCTAAATAAGAATTTTCTCCCACTGTTCTACAGATCCATGGGGTTTTTCTACACGTAGCCATGTCAGGTAATTGTCTTCTCTATAGTAAATAGAGTAGTTCAAGTCTATCAATCTCTTTTTAAATGTCATTTCTGGGGACTTTGCTCAAACTTTTAGCATTATTTCCAAAATACTAACCCCAGATCTAGAGCCTGTAACAGTCCCAGCCACACCACACACACCAACTGTGTCATCCTTGCCCTTGTACACACAATATATGTGTATATATCCTCAAAGAAAAAGATACTAATGCTCGGTTTTAATTATATATCCTTTAGTTAAAAAAAAACCCAAACACACACTTTAAATGCTCAACTGTTTCTCAAATAAAACAATGGGGTTTTTTTCTTCCACAATAAGATTTGCACGTGAATTCTGCTGCAACTCAATTTGGAAAAAGTCATAAATCTCCTCCTCTCAAGTCTCTACCGTGGCTCTTTCTTTTCCTCTCCAACACATTCCTTGTTTTCTGACCTATCTCCAAACCAACATCATCAACCCTTCCCAGTACCAAGTGGAGACTGAGGCACAGGCAAGAAGGAAACCAAGATTTATTCCCCCAAGATCAGCTGGGAGAACTATCAGCAGCAGAGGTGTAAAAACTGGATTAGTAAAAGGATCTAGAGGGAATGTGAACCCTTAGCTGCTCTCAGATCACCCACAAGCAACCCATCCATCAGGAGGATCCAAGTATGTTCTTTCCTACTTGCCTAAAAGTATTAATCTTCAATGCAGGACCATTTTCTGACTTCTCTGGGACTTTTCTTCAGGTTACTGCAGCAAGCTCAGCAGAGACCTAAATTTCCAGCCATTTAGGAACTGCAAACTAGTTCCCAGCACCACTTCTCCTGCGTTAGGCAACAGTTAATGCTCGGAGCATGTGCTCTCTGAACAAGCTTGAAGATGAGTTCTGTAAGTCGTCCAAGGTGTTGGTTTTTTGACCTACAAAGTCTTAAGTGGCTCTGCCTGCTTGAGAAATTCCTCTCCCTTTGCATCACACCCCACGGTGGAGTGCCAGAGGTAACGCTG